>JAFJYH010000201.1:0-86107 GCA_017365405.1 Cadophora malorum | reverse complement strand
CCTCCCCCCTCCTCTCCCTTACCTTCCCCCTCACATCCTCAACACCCCTCTTGAATCCCAGCAATCCCACCCTAACATCCTCAACCTTCTCCTCACCACCCTTCAGATCCGAGCCCAAGCTGAGAAACTGCTCGTAGTTGGTGTTCACAAGATCGAGCAGTTCTTTGGACAGAGCTTGAGAGCGCTCTCGAAGGTCAGTGCGTAGGTCTTCAAGCGTTTGGTGGCGGTCGGACAGCGTGGAGAGATAGGCTGGGGCGGAGAAGGTTGGGGCGAGGAAGTCGCTGCGGGGTAGGGCTTCTGGGTAGGGGAGGTTGTCTTCGTCGTCTGAGGAGACGGAACCGGAGGCGCCGCCGAAGTAGAATTTGCTCATTTTGAGATGGACTCAGACTTCCCAGACCTCGCCCTTCCAAATAGCTGTGCTTGGTGGGATTCTGAAGCGCAACTTGTCACGTGGCCTTTGGAAGCTGGACTTTCAAGCTTGCTCGAGGTTCAGGCTAGACGGATGAAGAGTGAAGTAGGAAGGCGTAATCTGGTTGTGAATGTTCTGAATGCTCAGACCTTTTCTCAAGTTGCTTTTGTATGGTTCGGTGGTGTTTAGCAGAATTGTGTATATTATTGTTCGAGGTGGGTTGCAGGCGCTCCAGTGATATCAAAAGACTAGCTTGGCACTACCTGGATATCTTATCAGATCTTTTAGATCAGTCCAGAAACATCGAGCTCTGGAAGCGACACAATATCATCACCCGGAGTTCCCTGTCAGATTCTTATCCCAGTCCTTGGTCTATGGTTGTTGTAAGCATAGTTCAGTAACAGATAGTTGGTCAACTTGATTATTCAAGGCCCGACTAGGTATTCCACTTTCTACTAAACCATATTCGCATACTTTGTTCACGATCAGCAATAGGTAACCCTTCCAGAACTCCAACTAATATATCAACGGCAATAATCCAGCCAAGAAAGCAGAACAGTCCGCACCTATCGGCCAAGTCCGTTCCAATTTCACAGAATTTCCGGACGAAGTTTCCATTTTGTGAAGCAATCGGAGAACCCCTCCTCTCAAAGTCTTATCTTTCCCCACGTGCCTTTCCACCCGCCAAGGACCTTCTCCATCCAGCATAGCTTTCCCCAACATGCATGTCTTCCAAGCTCCAGCTCGTGCACAGCTTCAAGCTTCCAATGGACCATGATCTCATCCCGTGCATGGGACAATTCACTGGTTCTGGGAAGTCGCCCGCTGCAAACCAATTGATTTGCGCGTGTACCTGCACTTATTAGAAATTTCGGAAGTAAATGGTCTAGAAGCCTGCCCCGATTGTCCCGATGGAGAAGGTCAAGCTTGAGGATCGACGGCTCTTGACAGGATGCTGGGAGAAGCTATATAGCTTCCAGAAGAACTTTTTTCTTCCTCTTTTTGTTCCCTCTTGCTTGTTCCTTGCGCTTAATTTTTACTGTAATAATCCCGAGCTGTTCAAGATGCTCTTCAGTAGAATCTCGGTTCTTGCGTCAGCGGTTGCTGTTTCTCAAGCACAGCTTTATCCTGGCCAGAGCAATCTGAACCATACCTGCCAGCTTCGTACGTTCTTAATCATCGCCAATTCTAGGCAATTGGAACTTTGATCTAACATCCTATCTAGAAACTCCATTTCTGTCTTGTTCCGCAAACGCCTATCCAAACGTCACGGATTCATGCTGTACGGAAACATATGGAGGGCTAGTTCTCAGCACCCAATTCTGGGATACATATACTGGTCTCGAGTCTGAAGGCCAAGTACTCCCCGCAAATACATGGACACTTCACGGTCTTTGGCCTGATTTCTGCAATGGTTCATATACCCAATATTGTGATCTGAGGTATATCATCTCCTAATAATCAACCGACAGCCACTTACTGACTCCTAAAGCCGTCAATACGACCCTCTCCCAAGTCCCAACACCACAACCGGCAAGCCAGACGGCGAACCCGTTCTCCCTTACACCGGACCCAGCATCGGAACCTTCCTCGAGCCATTCGGCAAACTCGACTTACTCGCCTACATGAACAAATACTGGGTCGCTCAGAACCAACCAAACGGCGACTTCTGGGGCCACGAGTTCTCCAAACACGCAACCTGCTTCTCAACATTCGAGCTCCCCTGCTACGGTCCGATGTATCAGAATCACAGCGAAGTGGTTGATTTCTTCGAGACGGCCGTGTCGTATTACCAGAATCTGCCTACCTATGGCTGGCTCTCAGCAGCTGACATTCGGCCAAGCAATGAGACAAAGTACAGCTTGAGTGATTTGCAAGGAGCTTTGGTGGACGGCTTTGGTGCATTGCCGTATATCGGGTGTTCCGGTCCGAGGTTCAATGAAACGGCGAAGGGCAATGGGACGATGGATAATGGGAGGACAGTGTTGACTGAGGTGTGGTACTATTACCATGTTTTCGGGCAGGTGCAGAGGAATCAGGCACTACCAGTCAACGCGAGCATCAATGGGGGCAGTGTGAGTAGCTGTGCGAAGGCTGAGGGGGCGTTGAGTTATTATGAGAGGACGGAAGGCAGTGAGAAATAGATATGTGGTAGATGAGGAGGTAATGAGAAAATGACTTGATGGCTCAATATTTCGTTCTTTATTCTCAAATATCTTCGCTGGGCTTTTGCCCGTAATTCCCAATACGCTTCCGTGGTCTTCGTTTGTTCGAACATAAATCCATTCAGAATTGGCTCTTTCGTCCTCATCCTGGTACTTTCTTCGTTTTCAGATCATACAACCCTCCACCATCTCAAAGCAACCCCTTCCTCGCCAGCTCAACTTTCCGCGCCGCTTCTCCAGCTTTGAATCCTCCCTTACTGATACAGACTGCCTTGCCATCGCCAAGCTCAAACTTCTCCTCGAAGGTAGGGTGTGGACAAGGGCAGTGATGCGCGAAGTGTACGCATGCTAGGGTGTCGGGACATAGGTAATTCGAGCAGTGTGCTATTTTCGAAATTAGCATCTTCCCTCTCATGACTTCCAATATTATGTGTAAAGTGGAAGTAGAACCAATGGGCTACATTAAGCCAGCTGCGGACAGGAAAAGAGTGGCATACCATTCTCAAAGTTCTGCTGGTACCAATTCGAATCGCTGGGTACGTTCTGCGGCTCTTGATGTCTTTGCTGTTGTTGTTGTCCTTGTCCGTTGAACATCTGCTCGAAGAATTGGAATTGAGCGTTTGCGACTGAGAGGAAGAGGAGCGTTGCAGAGAGGAGGGAGAGGAGTAGCCGTGTCATGTTTGCGCCTGGTATCGTACTGCGGCGAAATGTTCAGTAGCGAGATCGTATGAAGAATTTCAGCGTCTATTTCTCTCGTGGAAAGATTGTACGAAATTTGGAAATGGCTCAGTGAAGCGTTCGTAGAGAAGTAGTGGATGACATCGAGGGGTGGTCGAACTGGCCAAATAGCTCTAAAGCCTACCCCTGTCACTCCGCACGTGAATCCGGCATCCTTGCAAGTCCTTTTTATTCAACATCGACGACGGCAGAGCAGAGCAGTCCAATACCACCGCCATGCTGCTCTCACGATTACAGCCACCGCTGCGGGCGGCTCTCACGTCAATCGCAAGATCTGCTACGGGAGGGACACAGACAACGTGTCTGAATGAGGCGTTTGCACAGTTGGCGATTCGACCAAGGCCAGGGACTGCGGGTGGTGTTAGATGGGCTTCCCATAAAGCACAAGGAGCTGTGAATAAGGCGAAAGATGGACCAGGAAAGAGATTGGGTGCAAAGAAATCTGGAGGTGAGCTTATCAGGACCTTCGTCGTTGGACTGAACGAGTGGTACGGGTTGGCAATTGCAATGCTGACCAGAATAAATAGAACAATATGTCATCCCAGGCAACATCATCTTCCGCCAACGAGGTACACATTGGTTTCCCGGTGAGAACTGCGCCATGGGCCGCGATCACACCATCTACGCCACGCATCACGGCTATGTGAAATACTACAAAGATCCCGAGAAGAATCCCAAGCGCCAGTACATCGGTGTCGTGTTCGAGCGCGATCAGGTCCTTCCCCTACCACGGAATAGTATGCGTCGTCGTCGTCTCAATATGACTGCCACGAAGATGGAGACTCCGCCTGAAATCACGAACGAGGTACACGTACGTACAGATCTTGTAATGGAGGGCGACAGCAGTGTGCCGGTCAGTGTGAAGCAGACGAAGGTCAAGCAGAGGAAGGGAGAGGAGGGAAGAGAGTTGAAGTTACGGCCGGGATATATGTACCGTGAGGCGAATTGGGAAATTGGGAGAGCGGCCGAGAGGGCGAAGATAAAGGTTAGGGAGTTTACACCGAGGGACCGGTGGACGGCCTGGAGGAAGGCGGGGATCAGGAAGGCGAAGAATGCGGAGAAGAGGAGTTTGGGCAGAAAGATTAGGTAAAGGGTGAGTTTGTATGATATGGTTGTACCTACGAGTGTATAAGATTGGATGTCGCGGCTTCCATTACCGGTCGAATATGTATAGCAATCATCGAGTTCAGAAGCTCAATTCAGCTTTACCTCCTACGTCCCAGTTCTTCGCCATCAAGAAATCTCCAGCTTACTTTGCATAGCTTACCATATTTTATGAAACATGAGCCACAATTATTACATACCGCGTTGCCCATGGGAGGCTATCAAGGTATCTCGCGGTAAGACTTCCATCCGCACAGCCCAGGACCGTACGAAACTCGCCCCCCGCGAAAATATTGTTTAGATCTTTCACTGGCTTTTACGCTGGGCTAGCAGGTTCGAGATGGGATCGGTAGAATCAGAGGACCATTGAAGGTATGGAGAAACTGTAAGCAGCATGTTTAATTGGACTCATGACAGTTCATTAAGGACTCTGACCTACATACATGAATTTAGGTTGGATCCGAAGCAGGGTGTTATAAAATGCTAACCAAATTGAGACCGGAAGAAAAGTACTCTGTACCAAGGCATGCAGATGAATGCCCTTTCAGTCTGCCGTCCTGGATGAATCGACGATTGACTCACTCCTCCATACTCTTTCCAATCTTGTCAAACTCCTCTCTCCACTTCACGACCTTCTCCTTTCTCTTGAATGGATCAGCATTCAAAGTCTCGCAATCCACTACTACACTCTTCCCAAGCATTACACTCCCAGTAGTCAACAGAAGCTCCTCCTTGCCACATGAGCTCGTCAATCCCGGTCCATGAGCAGTGGCATCATGTTCATCGGCGAAGATCTGCACCGAAATCTTCCTCCCAGGTTCGAAGAAGAACGATGAGCTAGCTTCCAACTCCGCGTTTGTCGGGAAAGGCTGCATACTTTCCTCGTGGACATTGTTGAGGCAGAGGATCGGCCCACGGGCAAGCTGCTCGTCGGTCAAAGGCTTGTCGAGCTCAAGCTTGATACATTCAGCTGCGAATTGAGCATTGGGAGCTCGTAGTAACATATGGTCGATGTGTTGCTCTGTGCTTGTACCGTAGAGGTAGAATGACATGTACTCAGACGGGTAAGCATGATCGAGGTACGCGGAATTGAGAGGTCGGCTTTTGACGACATGTTTGATGGTTACGGTTAGATTCTTCAGCACTAGTCCTCTGATGGTCGTTAGACTAGCGAGTATGAATTTGAGTAGAGAACTTACACATCTGTCGAGCGTATAGAAGCTTTGAAGTGCGAATTAGGCTCCAATAGCTTAGGAAGTTGGATGGGCATTTGCGTGACGAGTGTCAGCTGTTCCTCCGGGCTGGCATTCTTCAACAAGAAGTATTCGCGTTTGCTCCTAGCGTCAAGGTCTATCTCGACGATGAGTTGTTGGCGGTGATTGGCGATGTGGAATGAAGGCACATGGAGCATGAAGAGCTTCTCTTTGCCTTGGAGGAGGAATTTGTGGTTTGTTGGCGCGGCAGAATTCCGTTCCTGGCAGATCTGTATACTTGTCAGTTTCGAGTCCGGAAAAAGCTAGGAAATTTTCAAACCGACCTTGACTTCTTCTTCCACTACGCCTCTGAAGATCTGAGCCAGGTTCCCGAAAAAATTTCTCTCGGTTGGGAAGGGATTCATGACAACGTTCCGCAGCACCATCAAATCGAGATCGTCTTTTCGAAGGCCAAGACGACGCTTGAAGTTGGTAGCACACTCGTCGTAGAGCTCTTTGCTGAACTCAGTGGAGGTCAACACGAATGGAATGGCCGAAGGCTCATCTTCAGGAGAATCAACAGAGAGTCTTTCGACAACTCTTCTCATCAAATAATTCGCTTCTTCGACATCTGTATTCCAAGCGCCATCTTTACCTGGAGTAAGGCGGAAGTTGAGCGAGAATGCGTTGATGTTCAAGTCGGAACCGAGCGCCCGGAGGAGAGTCAATGCTTTCTCCTCTTCAGGTTTGCCCACGTCTGAAGCCAGGATTTGTGCATTCGATTTGGACACAATCGTGTCTCGGATTCGTTGCTTCTCTTCTTCGACTTTGGCTGTTGTGGAGCCAGGCTTCAATTCCGAGGGAAGCATGTTCAGGGGAACGACCCTGAAATCGTCTTTGTCGAGTGCTGTCATGGCAGCCCACTCAGCAGCGAACTATCATGTGAGTCTCAGCCTAAGTCGCGAAGAAGCTTGAGGACTTTATGCTTACTCTGCTGCAGGTGAAGGTCACCTCCCCAAGAAGCGCTCCATAGCCTTCAGGCCCCATTCCGATACATTTGTTGGACAGCCATGTTGACATTGCGGCAGCTCCTGGCTTACTATTCCCTAAACATCAGCCCTCGTATCGAAGTATGTTCCTTATACTGTTCGTTTACCTCCCTTCGACGCCGTAGATACCCGTACTTGTGACAGCTCCTCTGGAGAGATACGGACTTGTCCATGTGACAAGATATCTCATTCTCTCATCTCGATAGCATAAGCCACCAGCTGGATATGGTATGTATCCCGCTTTGTGCGGATCAACAGTGATCGAATCTGCGAAGCGGAGAGCAAATAGGTCTTCTTGAGTTTCGGTTCTCAAAGCCGAATCGGGAACCACACCTTCTCCAACCTGATCATCGGCATCGCCAATTGTGAGTTTCGCATTGTCACCAGGCTGATACTCAGTGGGAAGCATGGATGCAAAATACCCTCCCCAAGCAGCGTCGGCATGAACGAGGAAGGACAACCCACGAGCTTGGAATTTCTTCCGCATAGCTAATACTTCACTCAAGCGGTCAACACAGCCTTCTTCTGTTGAGCCAATAATGGCAACAACAGCATAGACCGCTTGCTTGTTTGCGAGACTCTCCTCCAGAAGCTCTTCCAACTTGTCGAGCCGAAGTCGTGCCCCGTGATCTACGGGGACTCCAATCACATGTTGAGCTCCGATTCCTGCGATGGCTTTGTGGTGTCAGTATCTCGCCTTTTCTTTGTGGTCCATGATAGGCATACCTGCTCCTTTCGGCCAAGAGTAGTGCCGAGTATTGGAAAGAAAGTACTGCGGGGGCTTGAGATCGAATTCTCGCTCGAGTACATCTTTTCCAGTCTGTTGGATGCTGTACTCCAGCAACACCTTCTCCATGTATTTGGGAGATACTCCATATTCCCTAGCAAAGCGATCAGGAATATCCAATATATCCTTGGGCTTGAGATTCGAAAGTTCCCAGAAAGTCACTTCGGTGAAAAGCTTCCTTTCGCCTACACATGTGTCGATCAGGAAGGAATCTGCCACGAAATGAAGAAGACCATTTGGTTGCAGGGCTTTAAAGATTGAGAAAGGGTAGAATTTGAGATTTCGAGCTGTTGGTAGGTCAGGATTAGTAAATGCATATATATTTCTCCCGAATTCAACTGCTCTTACCGACCCTGAGACGATTAGCGGAAGTTATGTCGAGGCAAGTAGAAAGAAAGGTCACTCACCAAATGCTCTCCAGATTTGCTACTGTACCACCACAAGTAATATGCCCCCATCCAACAGGTCGATTCAATTTGGATGTATCAATATTGTATCCAAACATCTGGCACAATTGTTCGCCGGCTTCAATTTCAGCAACGGTCGTCAAGGGACTAGCTTCGATGGCAACATTGTTGGGGTTGTAGATCATGGTCATGAAGTATCCGAGGAGAGCTGGCATACTCATGTCCATGCACATGTGTGCTTGGTATCGAGGTGGCCAGAAAGGTAGGGAATGCTTGCCGAGTAGATGAGCGGCCTTGATGACAGCGTTGGAAACTCGTTTCTTGCATGCCTGGAAGGTTTGCGACTCTCGAGTCGTGTTGGTGATGAAGACCTTCAATTTGTCAGATGTCAGTAACAATGATTGCTGGACAGGCATTGAAGCTCAGTACAACGGAAAACCTACTCCATCATCGGGGAAGTAGTTCGCTCTGGCTTTTTGGAGCTCATTGAGTATAGAATCAATGTTGTCTTTGAAATCACCAAGGTTCTCTGCTTGTGGGCCAATGAAGTACGAGCTGATGGCTTGATGAGACTTGTCTTCCAGAACGCCACCGGCTTTTACTGGATCTTCAGTGATAGGCATGTTTGAGTTCTTTGATCAAGTTTTTGACGCAGGAGCAAGAGCAAAATCCTTGGGTGCTGATCACCAGAGGGCTTCTGTGGGGATGTTTATATTCAGCCCTCAGATCGTGAGACCGCGGAGGTGCAACCTTTCACATGCTGTGTACTCTTCAACAACATACGATTCAGGACGATAAAACGCCTTCAAAATGCACCTCTATGTCACCACTATAGCGTATCTCGGGAGGAGGGTGCAGCCGGCAAATTATCTCCTTCGAATGCATGGAACTGCTCTCGGCGCATCTCAAGTGGCGTGTTCTTGCTCATAATATTGAGCCCTAAAATATCTTTTTAAAATAGGTCATCATCTCTGCATGGTACACCGATATAGTAAGAGACGTGTATGTGGATTCATGATGTTTGTAGTGAGTCGCTCAACTTGAGAGGTTCCGATGGAGCTATTGATATCATGGGAGAGGGACGAACGCGAAGACTCTCATACACTCAAGACCGTAGCAGCCTCAGCGCCGGTCCCCTTCAGTTCATTTTACCTGTGGAAGTCGATTGAAATTATCCACCATCAGATATCAACGGTACTTTCTGTTTCGCGTTCTAAATAGCGAGCGGACTTCCACAGTTGTTTCTCCGTGATCGTGTCACACATCGATGTGCAGAGGGTAACACAACGCAACACTTTCATGACACATCGGCGACCTAATAGGCATCTCTGCATACATTAATTCTTAACTTCGTGGGGTTGTCAGGCAGTCCCAATATCACGAGAGACTCAACAGCCAAAAAAGACATCTCTTTCTTTTGGATGTCTTCGGTTTCTGAAGTCTGTTGGAAAATTTGACCATTCGTAAACCCTGAAGACATTTTTTGACATGTGGCACTTCTATCTTTTGCCTAAAAAGAGATGTATTTGAGTGTACTGGAGTTCCCCAGGAGAATTTAAGAGTTCTTCCACAATCACAAGTACGCTAAGCTACTGGCTCAACTAGGCGCCGCTTCCATGAAAGCACTCCACACTGAGAACCTTGCTCAAACTAACATCATCCTCATCTTCTCTGTATATGACCTGTCCATCTGCTTTCGAACAGCCAGTCTGCTTGTAAAGATGGCAGCTCTTGACTTCATCTCCCAACTTCAAGGACTTGATCTTCGTTTGAAACTCTTCGGGGATGCCATAACATGTCGAGTACATCCTACTGAAAGTGGTTTTAGTGCCACTGTAACCGTCGGAAGAGTATACTGTCAAGAGGATGCTGTGTTTACTGATCAGCACATGTAGCTAATGAGGGTCAAAGTCTGTTACTGCGTGTCTGCCGTGGAGATGAGCTCGGTTGGAGCTGCTAGGCTTGGCGCGACGATCAAAGAGAGGGTTAGAAGCGATGCCAAGACGGAGGTAGAGATGTGCATGACTCAGAGATCACAATTGACATGTGCTAGTAAGATATTTCTGTCGCGATTTGCAATGTTGGAGTCGAACTTCGAAAATATCGTGGAAGTACCCTGGTTTGTTATTCAGCCCAGCCCGTTATTTCTTCCCGCTATTTGCCTACGCATTGCTGTCACTATACTATATAATGACATATCAAAAAATACAGTGGCGCAGTGTCCCTCCTTGTGTTTGTATGCAGCACTGAAGATGTATACACTGCGCCCGCCCGAGATTATGGCCCCGAAAAGGGGCGAATACTATAAGCGAGGATTGTAAACAGGGTTTATGTCCCTGATCATGTCGTGCGAGAAGTACAGACAACTCATCAAGGAGCATGATGTTTGTGCAAGAGCAAAGCATCTACTACTTCTTCTCGGAATCTTATTGTTACGATTTGCACGATGAACAAAGACAGTAACACCAGTAATTCTGGCGTGGGAGGACGAGGTCAGGGCTGCCCAATCAACAGGTGTTTTGGTGAATCATCTCAAGTGCCATCACAACCCACGAGCCAAACGCTATTTCATTTGTGTGTTCATCACTTCGTCATACAAATTTTCAAATTCCACTGTCTTATATCAGTCAAATGTTTGCTTTCCCCCGACATTTACTCAACTGAGAGCAAGGGCACGCAAACTAAAATTTGCAGTGTTCGTGTGAAAGATTGTTGGGAAATAGGATTAAAATTTCGTTGTGTGCTTATCGAATAACTTTTGACATACCTGAAGGAAGTACAGTGTAGATCAGAGAGAATAGAACGAAGTCCGAACCTAAGTGGCGGATGGTGACGATTTGCTCGTGCCAGATATAACCACCGCACAACGTTGGTCATACTGATATCGGAGTCATGAGATGAGAACAGAACAGCTACTACAGCAAGTCGACGCTATCTCTAAGCTGATGGCTCCCCCCATCAAATCAAGTCGTACAGCTCCGATCAAGGATGCTCTCATATTTGACAAGTGGCCTGTATATACTGCGGCATTAACTATATATCTATCGGGTTCCAGTTTCCTGGACAACGAATGCTCCTTACACTATTAAATCCATTGAATCCACAACATACTCCACTAGTTACTCCTCATTCACAAAGAACGTGTCATCGCCGAGTGGTCTCCACCTGATTGACAAGAAAAGCTAGCGCCTCCGGCACCCTCGCAACATACCCAATATGCGGATAAGTGATGGTCAAGTTTCCCGCACAGATCACATCTCCCTCATTACATATGATTAGAGTTTTCGCCTTGGAGAAATTTGGAATGCGTCCATTGTCCTGCAGGTTCTGTGTATCGCCATACATAACGACCCCCGATATCAGGTTCATGACTTTCTTGGGTAGGTTCTCGATTGCTCGATGAGTGAGGGCTGCGCCTTGACTGTTGGGCTGTTAGCGAGATTTCAAGAGAAAAAGGGGAGAAACTCAGCAGTAGGCGTCGGATTGATGTACCTATATGCTCCCACTAGAAGGGAAGAATTTGGACATTTGGTTGCTGCATCGATCAGGAGTGCTTTCATCGCCAGCGCTTCCACTGGATCGGCACCGCCCGGCAGATAATTGGTGGTCACCAGAGCCGCATAGTCTATTCCCTCGATTGCGATGTTACTGCAGCCATACGTATCTTGTAGGCCTTGTGCTGTAGGTGGACCAGGACTGTATGTAGCATTGCCCTTTTTCTTAATTAGATCGATCGAGGTTCGGATGGTCAAGGAGGACGAATGTTACCATGTTGAGTGTTTCGGTTGATCCACGAGCATAAAAGAAGATTATGGGTTTGCATCCACCGAGACTGTATTCATGTTCGACTGTTCCTACTGGCTCGCATTGGCGAGCAGAAAGAGGTGATGCGGTAACGAGGCTAGCGAGGAAGACAACAATCGAAGCGACTGCCAAGATCGACATGTTGACAAATCACTCGCTGTGTATGAGATATCGACCCAAAGGCAAGGGTTCTTGAACGGATATACCCGGGCGTTCAAAATCCTGATATCTCGAAAAGATATTCAATACTGGATGTTCATTATGCTGAAGGGAAATCAGACTTCTTTCTATACCTGAGTCCAAATACCATCTCAACACACCGCTGTGCACGTCAAACGCATTTGGCAGATTGCACAGAATCCCACCTGCACGGATCGTCCAGTCGCAACCCAGGAAATTCTGTTTTGCTTTTTTGAGGCTCCACTCTCCCGAGCGTCTGGGTGGACAGGCTTGGCGCGCACTTGCTAATGGCCCAAAGAAGTACCGATCACCGTGTTGCGCCACGGTATACCTCTTATTAACCGGTGCCAAACCAGTTCTGTTCTTTTGATAACTGTTTTTAGCTGTGCGTCCGAGCGTCTGTTGGTTCTCGTCTTCGTCGAAGATAAGAATTCTATTTATGTTTGAGGAGCTGCATTTATTGACTGCATGTCACTTACTACACATGACCGATCATATTTGTGCTTGAGAATATGCTCGAAATTGGATACAAAAGATTGATCGATTCTAACAATACAGAGCCCGAAAGTAAGGTGGCAATAAGCGAATTCTCCATGACTCCTTTCCAAATCCAGCTCTCCTGTCGGAACGCAACACCCAGTCCTCGTTCAATGGCACTGCTCTCTAACAGTCACAATTGCACCCATCACAATCACAGCTATCGTTATGCCCACATTTTCCCCCCGGGGACTTTCTTGCAACCATTGCCGGCTTCTTCGCTGGTTGATGAGTTCTGTTCCGCATAAAGGATCAGTATCTCTGCTGCCCTTTCACAGTTTCCGAGATATCTATGCAAGCCAACATAGAAGTAGACTTTTAGACTTACGCGAGACTCTGTGGAGGTAAACCAAACAGATAGGGGCCATATGCCATTGATTGCTTGGTCTTAGGTTGATCTGTTGTCGAATATGCGGTATATCTGGAAGGGGAAGGGCGTGAGATCGAATTCGGAGGTATAGCATGATTTTCACCTGTGGCAATATTGATCAGCTGACTTTGCAACAACCTCCCTTTTTAAGCGAGGGCGTTCTTCACGATATAAAATAAACGGCGCCACCGAAATGCAGTCTCACTCGTATATCTTCAATCTATCAATCTATATCAATTACGCATATTATGATGATATTATCCTCACTGGCTATCGAATACACTTCAGACACATGTTTGTTTACTCCAGTGTAAATTTCTTGGTTAATTAAGCGAGCTCTGAACAAATCAGGTCTTGGACGCGAGACACTTGACAGGGTGGGGCATTTGACATGACGAGGACTCTCAAGACCTGTCATAGGTGTCTCCTACATGTGGTGGCTCAACCATTCCAGTCTATCACTGAAGGAGATTCGCGGTGGGCATCATACGAGCTTGTTGGAATCCTAGGCAAGTTTCCTAGGTCATGTCACGATCCGTGTTTGGAAGGGAAAGTGCTAATTGACTATCCTAATTAAGCAAAGCCTCCATGTTACTTCAGTTACATGAAGGGCATATGAGCACCTGCTGCCGCAATGGTCCACCGCTTCTGCCGTAGCTGCTCAGCAAGTGCCTGGGAAGCTACTTCAGTGATCTTCCCGATGCAATTACTTATTCTTCGAAAGAGCAAAACATAGTCTTGATAGGCAAAATTCCCGTCCCCCGGGACAAATCGCGTCGACTCCTGAATCTCCAGCAGAACATTTCCATGGCACGCCATATCCGGATAGAACTTGCACGATCGAAACTCGGGGCTCATCTCGATGGAGTGGAAGGCATATTCTTCTGGTTCTTGGAGGGGCACACAGCCCCATGTTCCAGGGTAGTAAGGTATATCGCTCACCGGACCATTGTAGTCTGGGTAGAGGTAGAGCTTGACACTGAGGTGGTAGAGTTAGTAAAGAGCACATCTTGGTTGAGGTATGGAATCTGACCTAGGGACAAAATTATTGGATATTGCAGGCGTCAACGACTTGGTTGAAGGACTGATTCTATTAGTCCAGGTCATTCTCTTCCGGGCCGCCAAAAGACAAACTCTTCTGTCGCCCAAGCGGAATAGTCTGTTGAGCATTTGATGCTTTTGAGACCTAAGCGACTGGGTGGAAGGAACTCAGTCGTGGAGAATATCTCGTTAAAGATCGGGCCTTCACAGTCAGGCTGCTCAAAAGTGATACAGATCTTTAGAGCATTGCCCATTGCGATTGAACGGAAGGCGGTCTCTGTGTGGCTTGTTAAAAGGCGGCAAGCTGGGCTTCCCGGCAAAAATTCCATGATGCTTGAGGGCCCGGAGAGCCGCGGGAGAATGAATACTTCGATCCTGTTTTTAGGCAGTCAGTTAAAACTGGATATGAGTTAAGGGTTGGCATAGACGCACTCGAAAGGTGAAAGCATTGTCTTGAGGGAAGTGGCGAACTCCGAAGCGTGTGGTTGAGGATCGAGACTACATTCCTTGTCAGTGGAAGCTACGAAGGACCTATGGGCAGCACCATGTACACACCTGTCAGAAGGCGATATGGAGCCCGCATGAGCGAGCGCTGATTCCAGCCGTTTCTTGTAAAGCTTACATTTGAAAGACACAAAATCTATGCCCTCGGGAAACAAGAAGTCGTATTCTCCAGCAGGAAGCTGATGGACTTCATCCGACTCATCCTCGGCCTCGCAGTTCTCCTGGGGGAAGAACGTGCAGTACCAGATTTTAGGCTCGAGTTTCGCCGACACCACGTAGTTCATGAGGGTCTTCGGTAGGTTGTAGCACTTGTCGTCAATCACCTGGTAGTGTTTCTTGTCGCCTTTGAAGTCGACATCGTTCCAGAAGAGAACCCTATCAACGGATATCAGTCCTGATGATCAGTGAGGACTCTGCAAGTACATACTTAGCCGTCTCATTATATTTCGGTCGTGCTATGGCATCGCTGGAGAAGGTTGTGGATGGTGATACTACGCCGTTATCCGTGGACTGTGCAGTCCTCAGTGGATTCTCGAGGGAAGGGGGCAACACAGCTACCAAGGGCAGCAAAGCACGTAGGAACTGCATCTTGAATAAATATTCGCGTATGAGTTTGCTTTAAGCGAACGAGCGAGAATCTGGCGGTCGCAAGAGTCGATGTATTATATTTGATTCGACCTTCGATTCCGATGGACCCTCGGGACGTGAGGGGACTCGCTAACTGGACACAAGTATTCGTCTTCTACACAGAAGGAAATAAGTGTAACTGCTGATCCTTTTCAATTAATGATAATCGCCATAAAACAAAGAGCACACCGCAGCTTCAGGCTCTTGGTACGCCAGCAATATCCACAAGTTGAATGATCTGCAAACTTGAGGACGAAGTAAAGTCTTTTCTCAGGGCCAAAGTCCTGTTCCTCGTCCTCGGGAGCAGTGTGACATGGTACGGCATCAAGTGTCACCACTTGGCAGGGGACGACCCGATCTGGGTCATTGTGTTCGACTTTACGGAAGACTTTCATGATGATCCGGGCCTTATTATAGATGATCTTGTCGATACCTGCCGAGGAGTTGATAGCACCGCTGAAGGATTTGTGCGAAAGAGTGTACAAAGCCATTAACGTAACTTCCGTGTCGCAAGCAAGACCAGGAAGAAAATGAATCTGGAAGGTTCAGGCGATCCGGTGTAATACTAGAGAAGAACCAAATGACCGAGGGTGTTAAAGTACTTCAAGGTATGCAGCATGACGCAGAATCATGACGGCATGAACGACCAGATTAATTCTCCCGTCGGGCAGATTTTGGTGAGATAGAAGCTTGTACGTTTTGATGTTTCGAGAAGGGAATATTGAGATCGAGGTAGACGAAATGCAGTATCTCTGAATATACAGAGACTCCATCGAAGCTTTGAAGGAGCGGACTGGCCGTTTTGGGGAATAGGACGACAGAACTGAATTCTTCCCAGACCTGAGAAAACTGGTTTGTACCTTCCAGGTCTACCCGCTTAATGGGCAAGAAAAATATGTAAACAAGGAAAGAACGATGACAATTGACGATGCGCACAGATCCGGATACACGGAATGGAAACTTATAGAAACAGTTTATTTGGATGAAGTAGATGCTACATTGACGATGCATTAAGTGTTGCGAGTCGAAAGTCTCCTCGCTGTCTGACTGAGCAGCGTGCTGGTCGCAGATATCCAGACTAGGAAGGCACGTGTGGAGCCCGAAATTGTGAAGACGGGTATGTGAAATCAGGGAGACTCTTCGCCTCACGACGAGCATATTTATAAGACTTCATAAACAGAAGCCATTGTGCTTTATGAGATCCCGGGGCACTGATTTTTGGGAATAGTTACACCGCATTCGACTCAGCACATAGGAATCTGGTCCCCGGTCAATACAAATAGCACTCATCACTGCCGCTTGTATCAATGACCTCAAGAGTCAACTCCGAATAAAATAACCTTTCTATTAGAGGAAAAGTTCCGAGTCCTATCCTGATACCATAAGCACGTCGGGATTATATCTCCATAAGCGTCAAAGTACAATCGGTACACATCACGAAAATGCGGGGTACCAATGCATGCTTCGCTGGTGTTGGTCTCTCTCGGAACAATATCCGTGCTAGCTTGCTCGCCTCTCTCTCAACAAAGTCAAGTCCTCCAAGTAAGGAAAATATCCGATTAAAGTTCAGGCTTGAAGGCAGGCACTGAAGGACTAAATGACCCAACCAAGCGAAAAAAAGGTTGCTTCCGCGGAGATGCTTAAACTCTCTTACAGCGAGATATTACTCCATGGGCGTGGCATAGGGTGAAGTCCGCCAGTAGGGAGGAGCGCTGCGATGGCGTGAGTGAGTTAAGAGGTTAGGAGGTTAATTTAGGTGGTGTAGAGGCGGCGCGAGCTATGATGTGACGGTGCGTGATACCGCTACCCCGGATTCTCTGACATGTCGATTGCTCTAGTGTGCAGATGGTGCATGGGGCTGGCGTGTTGGTGGCGTTCGTGATGTGGGTGTTGGGGATGAAGGGTATTTTGAGCGCTGGGTATTTTTTTACTCTGGGTGGAGACGTCGCGCTGGAGAGGAGACAGAGATGCGTTGGCTTGGTTTTGGTTGCGTCTGGTTGGATTTGATGAGATGAGATGAGAGAGAGATGGGCTGAGATGACGAGACGGTGAGAGGAAATGAGGCGTTTGTGGGTTGGAACCTTGCATGAGGTATGAGGAGGAGGCTTTTTCTTTTGAATGAAATGCTATTCTGTTGCCCGCCGGGCAAGAACCCCATCTACCTGGATGAACAGGTTTCAGGATGCCGTGTAACTTTCCGTACAGCGAGTGGTAATGAAGTGTGAAGGCAGGAAGCAGGCTGGTTGGTTATGGAACTTATGACTCGGCTATTGCGCATTCTTCAGTGCAGTTTGCGACGAGGCTCCAAGGATGCACTCAATCGCCCTATTACTTAAAAGCAAAATTCTGCCACTGACCTCGGTATGGAGATACCTTCAAACTGTATGGCATTTCGGAGATGCAAGAATGGGGAAGAAGACGGGCGTTAAACGTTACGTAACTAGAGGCAGAAATTTCTCACGGGACTTGTGAAGGGTTTGGAGCTGGCGAGGGTGCCAAGACGGCAATTCATGGAACTTCGAATTAAGAAATTGAAGACGATGAAAGAGAGGTAGGTACCTGGTGATATGGTCTTAATTTCTAGATAGCTAAGGTACCAGGAGTGGCGGGAAGATGTCTTCGGGATCTGAAGATTTTACCGGCATCTTTATTTTGTAAGTCTGCCAGTCTGCGTCCTGCGTCCTGCGTCCCGTCTCGTCTGATAACGGGTTTGCCGGCTGTCAGATTATTTACGGATTTGCAATTTTAAGCCTTTTCATGTTCAGGGAAGCGGAAGTCAAGGGTCCACTGTCCAGCCTTGCGCAATTTGACTTCTGAATGCGTAATTTGCAGCATAGATCGCCTGAGTGCCCTGCCGTATCAATTGAAGGATCTGAGCCGCTGCGCTGCGATAGGCTTCGACTTTCTTTCGCTATCTGTCCTTTGAAAATTTCCAAGTCCAGGTCCATCAACTGTACTTTACGTATCGTCAACATCGTCACTTTGACGATGACTGCCACCTTCGCACCTCTCTGCCCCTGTACCTGCAGCACGTTCTTCTTGCCTGGAGTCCTGGCCTCAGTTCTTACTCGTGTCCCGCATACGGCATTGTTCTCGAATGATCCTCAGCCCGAGTCCCCTCCAACGGGATCCACGATGTTGCATTTCTGCATGCTAGATGCTGGAGAAGAGAAGAAAATAATGGAGACGGTTCTTCCACGCGCACTCTCTCCCACCACCCACAGCGCCATTCTATCCAGGTATCCCCACCATTGAGCCCGGCATTAAAAAGTCTGGTCTCCACGGTGGAGTCGATCTATCCGTTCTGCTCCCTCTGTTCCCTCCACTTTTGCTTGACACCTTCTGGAGACGACGATTCCACCGACCAGACCAAGCGACGGGACCGCCAGCGACCCAATAGCCTGGCCGTACTACCACAGGGTCCAGAGTTGTTGTTACTTAATGTAGCAGCTGACTCCCAGAGGATTGCTAATTAGTGCCAGCGCAAGCTCTTCTTTTGCTACAAGAAATCCGATTTTGTTAGCACTAGTCCGCTAGAACTTAGATGATGCTGCTTGTCTTGTCTTGCTGCTAACTGTTAGCTGTGCTATGCCCGTCAAGGTACGCTCGCTCCGGCTATACACCTGCCCGTCAAGGTCGACAGAGATAAGCCTGAACGCCGTGACTGGTGAACCGGAGTTCGCAAAGAAGGCTTTGAGACCCTTTCGAAGGCTAAAGTAAAAGAGGCGTGGTGATACGATACCTAGAATCCTCTATGGATATGGATATGGCTGGCTGGTACTCGCAGGTACGGTTGTTACAGTACCCAGTCCAGGGCATGGCTCACTTCAACACGTGGATCTGTGGGCGTACAAGACCCCTCCTCTCCTTCTATCGTCAGACACGTCTTTCTGCTGCTGTCCTTAGATTGGCATAGCATAACAGATCAGACCTTCTCTCGTCTTCTCACAATCATATCACATCACCATTTGCCTTGATTCCATCTTCCACTTCCGAAGCTTCTTCACCTCTCCCTCTTGTTCATCGTCATAAATCCTTTACATTCCTCTCTCTCCTCCTGGTCCTTGCCTACTCCATACCTCTTACTCATCCCATCTCGATCCTCGGAAGCACAGGATCTTCAACTCCCGACCGACCTACCCTTTTTTCCTGCACCGAGCCGACTCTTCAAGCTTCACACTGTTACATAACATAACGCGTTCGTTGGCTCACTCACGTCATTAGCCACAGCGTCCAGTACAGTCCACCTCCATACGGCACACTACAGCAGATTTCAAATCTTTACCAAAAGTTCTCATCACTTGTCAAACCCACAAAAGGACTTTCTCAATTCATCATTCATCATTATCTCTCGACTCGTCAGGATACCTATTGTTTGTTATCACATTCAGAAGTCTGTTGCGGTCAACAGGCTATCCCTACGCCCCACAAGCCAAAAAAAAAGTTCCTGCGAAGCCGGACGGACCATTTCTCACCTGCAGCCTTCACCGCCTTCTGCAAACTACTGCACTGCGCTGCACTGTACTGCACGTCGCTGCACTGTGGGTTGGGCTGGGGCTGCATTTACCTTACTGGCATTGGCAACCCCTCCATCGCACCCCTCCATCACCTCGACCCTTCAACCCTGGACATCTCGATTGGCCGACCTCGTCATTTCATCTCACTGCAGTTGGAGCTGCTTTCTTGCATCATAATCACGTCGTTTTCCTCTGATCAGACCTGCATCCGGATTTTTGTTTTCGTTCCTGTCGATTCCAACGCGAAGATCCGGCTTTAGACGAGAACCATACGACAGCCATACGAGACGATCAAATACAATCGGAGGTCGCCTACGAGAACCAAGAAGGAAAGGAATCAATACCTAAAGCTAAGTGAAATTTCAGCATCGAAATCGGCCCAGTCGCATCGAATTTACATTACCATCTCAAATCTCGGGCTTTTATCAAACCCGGCAACCCAAGCAGCAGTAGCCGAAAGCCAAAACACCAACCTATCCGGAAACAGATCTGGAGGCTGGAGCTATCTCCTCATCCGCTGCATTATCTTACTGGTGGGCAGCGTGCAAGTCATATCTGCACCTAAGAGGCTAAATAAGACCCTCAACCTTATTTCGAGACTATAAAGAGGGGAGCCGTCGGACGGACCTCGATATCACGTCACGAAGACCTTTGCACTTAACAGGACTGGACTGGAGTTTTAGCTTCAGGAGGAAGATCAGGAGGCTGAAGTACTGGTGTTAGTACTTTACTCTTTCCTCCTTGGAACATCTGCTCCGGCAAGAAGCATCGAGCCCACGTTGGTACTTGCCCAACTCGAATCCGTTCGTGGGGAAAGATCTACCATCAAGAGAGAACAAACAAAGAATGCCCTCAGCAGCTCCTCGGTCTGCATTGGCAATCAGACCCAGACCACATCCAAGCGCATCACACGAACCTCCACCTACGACAGCTCCAAGCACAACAAATAAGCTCAAGCATCGACCCTGTACCTCATATACTGACCTCTCACCCCTCGCCAGCACAGGCTTCTCGCCAGTCCAATACCCGCAAATCGATCGCCCAGCCAAAAGACCCATGCCCACTCCTCGCAAAACCATCGCCGTCGTTAACTCGTCAGGACGACAAGCAGCATCCTTCATACGGGTTGCTGTCGCCGTGGGCTACAAAGTACGGGCGCAGTTAAGGAATCTCGATGGCATTGTCGCCTCGGAAATATCCTCGCTCCCAAATGTTACCGTCCTCGTAGGAGATCTCTACAACAAAACATCAGCTGAGAATGGTGGTAGTGGCTCCCCCACGCTGGGGACAAAGGCGAAAGGCGCGCCGAATCATGATTTGATCAAGGAGCTATATCGTGGTGCCCAGCTCGCTTTCATCAACACAACATTTTGGGGCGACGAGGTGGAAATCGGGAAAGCACTTGCGGACGCAGCTGTCGTAGCGGGGATAGAACACTACATCTTCAGCTCCATGCCCAACCACTCACAACATGATCACCATTGGCCATCTCTTCCCCTCTGGTCAAGCAAAGCGACGATCGAAACCTACATCCGCTCACTCCCCGCCCTTGCCCCCAAAACAACATACCTCTACACCGGCATCTACAACAACAACTTCACTTCCCTTCCATACCCGCTCTTTCAGATGGAATTACAGAAAGACGGCAGTTTCACCTGGACAGCTCCGTTCCATCCCGACGTTCCTCTTCCTTGGCTAGACGCCGAGCACGATGTCGGACCAGCCGTCATTCAATTAATCAAAGACGGAATCTCGCGCTGGGGAAATGGCGAACGCGTAGCCCTCGCCTACGAAATGCTCTCCCCCAAAGCTGCCTGCCGTGCCTTCTCAAAAGGAGTCGGGCGTCCAGTGCGGTATAAATACAGTCCCAAAATCGATATCAAGGTCAAGATACCAAATGGGTACCGGGAACAGCTTGTGGCGTTGGAGAAGATGTATGCTCTAGGTGCGAAGGACCCAAGGTTACAACCTCCGTATTTCGGAAGCCAGCATATGGAGAACAGCTGCCCTGGTGAAGCGTTGGAATTATGGGAGGGGCATAGAGGGCTCGAGGAGTATGCTCGGGAGGTTTTCCCGCTGGAGGAGGCGGCGAATGGGCTGACGTGGATGAATGAGAGTAATGAGGTGGAAGGTGAAGTGCAAGGAGGCGAGGAAGAGGAGGATGGGGATGGTGAGGATGATGAGAGTGAAGGGTTGGTGATGGGTGGTGGGACTGGAACGGATACCCCGGCTAGGAAGGAGGAGACTTGGCTTGCGTGATGGATAAGAGGAGCTGATGATTTGGACGGGGGTTGGATGTGATGCGAGCATATGTGGACAATAGCATCGGAGCATATGGGCGTCGACGTTCCCCAGGAACGGACCGGAAATTTAGGATAAGGAGTCTATCAAAGACACCACTAAGCATCTGTCCGAAAGAGGCGGGAAAACACAAAAGCCAGGCGTGGTTTTCAGCTTGGAATAGCATTCGGCAGCTTCTCAAGCATCAAGCACGAGACATGAAAATATCTCTTTTTCTCTGCATTGCGTAGGCGGGTAGGCTTGGTTGGGAGGCAGGTGGAGGGTATCGGATGGGTGGGTAGGCAGTCGTTGTTTGGGTTTCAGTTTTTGCATAGCATGGGCGGCATTTTCCTAGCAGGTTTCTTGGTCGGGGTTACTTTCAGGTAGCATAATTTTGGGGTTTTCAAAGCAAGAAGAGATAATCAAAAGAGATGAGATGAGATGAGATGAATTGATGAGTATATACATTCGTTAAATATATCGTGCTATCTCGATACCGACGTACTTACGAAGCCTGCCCTCGCATGTCTAGTAACCCATTGATGTGAGTACGCGGTGAGTGTATGGGAAGGGGCCAGATTGTGTAGGTAAGCACAGAACTTCATAGGTAAGGAAACAGTGTTTGATTCAGGGGTAGCGAGGTCTGAAGCGAGGAAAAGAAAAGGGGACGATGACAGGGCGTGGGTATTGGCGGTGGGGAGGAGGCAAAAGCAAGTTCTCGCTTCCAGCCCTTGTAAGATCTTACCAAAACACACATCTCCGACAACATGTCCAACGACTCAGTCATATCAAGTTGGTCACAAGCATCAGCGAAAGGCAGTCCATCCATCTGCCAGTACATACAAATTTTAGGATGCGTGTGAACCTCTCGTGTATTGGTTCGTTCACTTCTTCCCTTGAGCATCTGTCTTTCTATAAGGGACGTACTGCACTGTACAAAACCCTTCCTGTCTTCTTTTCTCTCTCACCCTCTCCCTCCACATCTTAGGTATCAGCATCTTAATATCGTCTATGAGAAAACGAAGCAGATGGACAAAGAAACAAATCTCGCGATATAGCATGCCGTCTAGAATGCGTGTATTTCTCCAGACCGAACCAAACCGAGATAAACCGAAGAAATTTTCCCAACCCAATGCTTATTTTTGGAAGAGTAAATTAACCCCTGAACGCCATCAAACCCTATGATTGGGATCTTGAATCTGAAAACTGATTTTGCGACGCCGAATTGGAAATTGGATCGACATTCCGTCTGGGAAGGGAATTGGGAATGCGTATATGGGATATCTTGGGGATGCGGGATCCGGGGGGACGAGTGGTGTGAATCTGGGGTATCAGATTCTCGGCGAAGATGGAGGGAGGTTTAGGAAGATCTCTGTTTCTTCTTCGGCCGGTTCTCGTTCTCGCCTTCGCTTTGATCCGAGTCTTCAGCCGCATTGGCATCTCCACCTTCTTCTTCTTCGTCGTCGGATTCGAAATCGGCGTCTGAAAGGGCGTCTTGTTCTTGTGCTTGAGCTGGTGAGGGTTAGCTTTTGTAGGATATGGTTCTTTTTTTCTGATGAATGGAGATGAAAGGGGGTGTGGAAGATGGGAAGTATGGATATAAGACTTACTGAAATACTTGATAGCACCAGGCCATAAATCCTCCGTAATCGATATGGCGAGATCATCTCCGTCTGGGAAGATCTCCAGGCTCATATCAATGTCTTCTTCATCCTCCTCGTCGTCCTGGTCCTCTTCTGCATTCGAAGCAGCTTCAGGGGATGATTTGGCAGCTTTCCTCTTTTCCCTCTTCTCCCGCTCGATCTTCGTTGCCTCTCTACTCTCTTCCTCACTGACTTTTCGTCCAATGAAGCCGAACCAAGCGAAGAAACTCAGGCCGCCCATTCCAGTGTTCTCGATCTTGCGCTTAAGGATCTTCTGCTCGGGTGTCAAACCGCCCTTCTTCGCCTTCCCATTCGATTTCGAGTTGGTATCAAGACTCTTCTGCTCCACCTCCCAAGCTTTACACACCAGTCCCAACAGCCCACCTGTCAAGTCCCTGCCCTCCTTCCACTTGATATCCACCGGCTCACTAACCAACCCACACCATCCATCTCTCGCCCTCCTATACCAGAACTTCTTCTCCAGCTTCTCATCGTGGAAGTAATCGTTAGGCGCAAACTCCCAGGTAACGCTCACGCTTCGAGGATCGCCTCCGGATGTCTTGGACTCGGCCTCGAAATGGGAGACGGAGATAGAGAGTAGGGAGGAGAGGAGGAGGGCGGAGTCGGAAGGTTGGATGTATTGGTCTATATCGGGAGGTGCTTGTTCGAGGACGAGGGGCCAGAAATTGGGGATTTGGGAGGTGGTTTTCGAGCGGCGCTCGTAGAGGGGTTTCGTGAGGGCTATTTGTTGGCGGACTGGAGAGAAGTTTATTAGCTGAAGCTCTCTCTTCTTCCGTCCTGCGCATATGCATCTTCAGGCTGCAATCCACCACGCTGCGACTCTAATTGCGACTTCGCAGCGTGGTTTCGCCGGGATCAATTCGGCGCAATCTGATCATCAGATAACCAATAATGCGCGCACCGTGATGCAGCCTAATGCAAGACAGGGTAAGAAAAGGCAATGCGAAGCACTCACTGATTTCTGTCTCGACATCGTCAAATTCCTTCTCGATGTCTGCCAGGTCTTCGTACGAGACGGGGGTTTCCTCCAGCGCAGCGGACATGGCTGCGGTTGTGAAGGCGAACTTTTGGGGCATGTAGTTAATTCGGAGCGCGTGGACGGAACGGTCGGTCGGTCTTGGAATGAGCAGAGTCTTGGGTGTTATCAGATCGTGGGATTGGGAATGTCACTGCTGCGTGCTGGGTGGCTGCGCTGGATGTCACTGTCGCTCGACTGCCGCGTACCCTCCCCTGCGTAATTTGTGATTGAAAGTGGAATTGACGTTGGGGAAGAGGGGTATTGTATTGTAGCCAGCAGAAGTCCGGGACAGGGAGGGAGAAAATTGAGGAATTGAGGACTTTGACAAGTTGCGAACGTGATTTGAAGCAGGGGAGAAGAAGCAATTGAAAATACGCGGTCTGGACGCTTCAGAGCTGACCGTTGACAAGAATTGTGCAGATCTCGACGCGGCGAGAAAGATCCGAAGCCGATGACCAAACTGGATTGGATGAACTTTCTTTTTGATTTGGAATTCTTCTCGTACCTTTCAAATCTATGTCTTTATTTACAATTAGTCCTTTGAAACATTATTGAAATTTTGGAGGCCTCCAATAGACAGCAGGATGAATGATTCTCTATGCCAGATTTTTCAGGAGAAAGCCTTTATCTTCTACTGGTGGAGATGCCTTCAGAACCCGGCCGAGAGAGTCTGACTTGAGTTGACCTTCGCCCCAAGGCGCTCTACTCAACGAATGATTATCATTTTGAAGAGCATAAAAGTCCTCCTTATGGCCATCTGATCGTTTTCATCAATCTCAATTGTCCATCGGAAAATTCGGTATCCATTCGGCTCCAGAGTTTTCTTGTCGCATCGCAAATATGATTTTTGTTACCCCATAGCGGGGATTCGCGGTAGGGTATTGGCTGGATGGCTTTATCTAATCGGAAGCTTTTCACTACACCTCACTTCACATTTTCTTACAACTCGCAACAATCCTATATTGCCTTTTACTTCATTGCGTTTCCATCTCCTCTATTCAACCGCTCTCTCATCTGAAGAAAGAAACACTGTACTAGATTCTTTGCATCTGAAAGTTTCAGCGATCGGCCAGCTCGCATTTTCATCAGCCATCCTCCACAGGTTCAAAGGTCCCATTGCAACACAACTACTTACTACTCACCATCGTCATCTGTACAACAGAGCTGTGCTGTCACCGCTCCACAACTTCAAGATGGCGACACAGTATCCGGAAGCACGGGTCCTAGTGATCATGACTGGGGGGACCATATGCATGAGGTCTTCGCCTGATGGTCTGGTTCCAGCGAGGGGCTTCCTGAGGGAAGGGATGGCTCCGAGGCCGAGTTTTAATGATGGGTCTATGCCTGGTATGTGTTGATCCTTCTTCATCTCCTATATTCATCTCCTATAACTTTAGTCTTTCCTGGATTCAGTGTTCAAAAATGATGAATTGTGTTGAAAAGTCTTGGCAACATTTCTCTGATCACGGATTTATGGCCCTTCTCGTCAACGAAGTCATTGTTCGGAGGGCTCTCGAGCTTGTTTGATGTCCTGCAACTTGTCGGAATCGTCTTGACAGCTTAAAGGCTTGAGTTGTATTTTGATATTGGTTTTCATTCAGAGTAGCCGGAGAGGGCTTTGAATGCAGGTACAAGCCAGAATGATGTTGCATTCGCTATTCATGCCTGTTTCTCCAAGCAGAAGTGACCTCATCATACTTAAAGTGTCTTTTATTCTTTTACAATTCACTGTTCGAGTTCCTTTGTAGTTTTGTCCTCATGCAGGATTTTTTCAGCCCGTGTCCTTCGACACCCCCAATCGTTTACCAGTTCTATCGTTGCTAACAGAACTAGATCCCCTCCCAGTAATGTCCAATGCCACAACGAAAGAATATCATCCCAGTCTCAGAACACCACCAAGCACCTACTCACGACATGTCCGCTACACTCTTTACGAGTTTCCAACTCTCCTTGATTCATCGTCTATCTCATCTGAAGGCTGGACTCAGATCGCAACTACAGTGCAAAATAACTACTCACTTTTCGATGGATTCGTCATCCTCCACGGAACGGATAGTCTGGCTTATACCAGTTCTGCCCTCTCATTTATGTTATCTCACCTTGGAAAACCAGTCATTCTGACTGGCTCTCAAGCCTCGATATTTGCTCTCCAGTCCGATGCAGTTGATAACCTTCTCGGGTCTCTCATTATTGCTGGCACCTTCATGATTCCGGAAGTCTGTCTCTTCTTTCACC
Source organism: Cadophora malorum (assembly GCA_017365405.1). Classification (NCBI taxonomy): domain Eukaryota; kingdom Fungi; phylum Ascomycota; class Leotiomycetes; order Helotiales; family Ploettnerulaceae; genus Cadophora; species Cadophora malorum. The sequence continues at coordinate 59,478 of JAFJYH010000201.1, read as the reverse complement.
ATAATTTGTACCGAGGAAACCGTTGCACGAAGGTCTCGGCATCCTCATTCGATGCCTTTGCTTCACCGAATTGCGAGCCACTGGCAAAGGTCTCGGCTATGGGTGCGGAGGTAAACTGGGCTCTTGTTCGACGCCCAAGGAGTCTGGCTCGCTTCGACGTCCAAACAAACCTCGATACCGCGCACGTCGCCTGTTTGCGAATCTTCCCTGGCATCAAACCAGAAATGCTGGACTCTGTACTACGTGTGCCGAACCTCAGAGGACTAATTCTCGAAACTTTCGGAGCTGGAAATGCACCGTCTGGAGCTGATGGTAGCATGGTGAACGTCATCAAGTCTGCCGTAGCTCGCGGCATTGTGATTGTCAATGTCAGTCAATGTCAATCTGGTTCTGTCTCGCCTCTTTACGCACCAGCTACCACACTTGGAAATGCAGGCGTAGTCTTCGGTCACGACCTCACCACTGAAGCAGCTCTTACGAAGCTTTCTTTCCTCCTCGCTCTTCCTGATCTGAGCTATCAAGACATCTTGTCACAAATGCAATTCTCTATTCGTGGCGAAATGACTGAGTCGCATTCAACCGCCTTCTCTCACCCTGCGACCGAGATCCCCGCCATTCAAGACTCACAGGTCGCTTTCACTGCCCTTGGATATGCCATCACAAAGGGAAAGCTCGACTCCGTTAAGAATCTGTTGGATGGAGATCAGTTTGGATTACTCGGTGCCAAAGACTACGCTGAGAACACAGCCTTGCATCTTGCTGCTGTGGGGCCTGAGATCGAGGTTCTAAGAGAATTGCTTGAGAGAGGTGCAAGTGTGCATGCGAGGAATTTGGCCGGTAACACACCGCTTTACTTGGCTACCAAAGTCGGAAACAAGGAGGCTATGGGGCTTTTGGAAGCTACTGGGGCATTGTTACATGTGGAGGAGGTAGAGATGGTGCAGGAGAATGGGGTTCAGGTGAAGAGAAAACGGGTCGATTGAGAAGGAACATCGGATCTTGTTCTTCCGCGGAGGTCGAATTCGGTACGGCTATGAACTCACAACAAACAAACATGAGATTACCATCTGGATTGTCTCTTTCTTGAGGTCTATTCTAGGTACACTTGCCGGCTCGACAACGAATCTGCAAAAGCCTCGGTATTGGAGATGATCACAATATCTACCAGGATGCGATGAGACAAGGCATACAGAGCGATCATCTACAGCATGGAAATCATTCGGGCTATCGTTTACACGGCCAAGGCACATTTTCTGGTCCCTCATTGTCATTGTCCACGATACTTTGAACTTCTCCATGAACAACACATGCATTTCGAGGAGCATGTATATTGCTCCTCGCAGCCAGATGCATAGAAATCAGGTCTAGACCCGGCCTCCCATGTATTGCAGCGGCAGACCAGGTCAAAATGTATTTGGAAGACTCTCGGACCTCCAATCCAGGTTACGGAGCTTTGGACCAGTAGGCGCAATTCGATCTCGTGCAACCCCTAATCGTCTGATCTCTCACACCAACTTGGCAAGCAGGTATCCCGTTTGGGCAGGTTGCAATATCTACCGACGCGTCTGCATCTTGGCTGGCTGACAATATTTTCCGTAATATTCTTTGAATTTACCATCCCGCTTTCTCGTATTCACTAAGATGTTCGCTTTGTTTTCGTTCTACTTTGCATGGTTTCTTCATCCAATTCCAGTAATCGGGTACTTCCGTGGCCCGGAAATCAAGCGATTAGTTGAGTATTTGTTTGATGTGCCTGTTTAATACAGTATTTATAGTATCTCCCGGAGCTCGATGAAGTAGCATCCAGCACGAGGCTCCGAGGTATCAGCCCCATTGAGCAGAGCATCGACGCAATGTGTTGAACAATCCGGAGACCATGTTGTCGATCCGGCAGAAGTTGGAACGTATGCAAGACATTTACCCGTTATATTGTCCGCATTGGACCCTTGCATTTTGTCATCGTGAAGTGAAGCTGGTGCAGAACTTTCCTTCGCAGTGGCGGTATGATGGCGGGAGAATTTGGGGAGCGCATTCGAGTGAAGGCATACAAGTATAGCACCACAGGCAGATCAATCTTGCCTACTCCAGAAAGGCAAGTTGTGTAGAAGTCTTCTTCCAGTACTTTTGAAAACATGACGATGCATAGTCTCTTAGTCTTTTCGCTACTCGCCTTCTCAAGCAGTGTTAGCTGTGTTAACTTCCCCTACGAATCAATTCAACTCAATCCCCATAATACCATCGGCTTTCCCTCCGTAGCCTTCGCGCAAAAGTCCAATCACATCTCAAAACGAGATCGCTCACCGTGCAAAGCATTCCCAGGGACATCAAACTGGCCAATCGAATCCGAATGGACCAAACTCAACGCGTCTCTCAGTGGAGCTCTGCTCAAGCCCGCCCCAGCAGCATCTGTATGCTACAACGGCACCCTGAAAGATACAGCTGCATGCACATTCCTACTCAAAAATACAAGCAGTGCTCGGTTTTACTTGGACAACCCACTCACAGTGCTGACTGAATGGCCTCAAGGCGACACGTGCTACGCGACTGCTAACCCTCAAGGAGCGACTTGTACACAAGGAGGATTCCCAGTATATGTCGTGAATGCGACGACTGTAAAGCAGATACAGCTTGCAGTCAACTTTGCGAGGAACAAGAATATCAGGCTTGTGATCAAGTAAGATAGTGGGGACCATGACCCATTTTCAATAATTAACGAGACCTTTAGGAACACCGGTCACGATTTTCTTGGCCGCTCCGTTGGTGCTGGATCGATCAGTGTCTGGACTCATTACTTAAAAGGATTCGAGTTTATCCCAGGATACACGCAAGGGGAATACAGCGGCCGTGCAGCGCGCGTAGGCGCTGGGCTTGAAGCTTGGGAGTTGTATCCATTGATGGATCAGTATGATATGGCAATCGTGGCGCCGGCTGGAAGTACGACCGTCGGAGTATATGGTGGATGGCTAGCTGGTGGTGGGCATTCGGTACTTAGCTCTTATTATGGAATGGGTGCAGATCAAGCACTGGAATTGAGTGTCGTTACTGCTGACGGGAAGTTCGTCAAGGCGAGTCCGGAGGTGAACCAGGATCTGTTCTACGCGTTGCGTGGAGGTGGTGGCTGTAAGTCGACTCGAATTTTGCGGCATGACAACGATTGACTTTTCCCGCAGCAACCTATGGCATCGTGGTCTCGGCTATCATCAAAGCCTACCCCAAACTTGTAGTCGGCATGGCACCTTTGAACTTCAACGTGCGTCCACTAACGGGCACCACTCCGCCAAGCACTCCTGCCCTTGCGAAAGATCTCGCTACTTTCTGGGCCGGAGTCAATAAATTCTTCTTCTACGGCAAATCCATCACCTCGGTTGGTGGCACAGCATTCAGCTACGTCTCGCAACAATCCAACACCAGTTACAGCTTCACCAATACTTTCGAAATGCCTGGCATGTCAGCAGCACAAGTCGTGACCGCCATCCAACCACTCTTCGACGATCTAAATAGTATCGGGATCCCAGTGGGTAACGTCTCTCCTGTAGCCTCTCTCCTGTGGGCTCCAAGCACAAGACAAGGACGCGGCGACACACCAGGCAACTCCCGCTTTGCAAGTCGCTTATTCCCAAAAAGGAACTGGGACAATGCCACAGTCTTCAACTCAACCATGTCCGCAATCCAAGAATCCGTTGAAGCAGGCTACACTTTCCACGGAATCCACATGGCGCCCACTGAAGCCGTCGCTGGCTATCCTGGCAACAACGCCGTCAATCCTGCCTTCCGCGATACGTACGTGCACGCTGATTCCTTCGGCTTTGCCAGACTTCGTGGTAAGACTGTCGAGGAGAACAAGATATCGCACGATAGGCACAATTTCTATATGGAGAAGATCAGAAAGGTCACGCCGGGCGGTGGAGCTTACATGAACGAAGCTGATTTGTTGGAGCCGGAGTGGCAAGAGTCCTTTTTTGGGAAGGAGAATTATAAGAAGTTGGTGCGAATCAAGAAGGACTGGGATCCGTGGGGTGTGTTCTGGGCGCCAACGACGCCGGGAAGTGAAGCATGGGAGGTGATGAGCATTGATGGTGGGCCGAACCAGAATGGGAGGTTGTGTCGGGCTAGCGAGTAGATGAGAGGCAGCATTGTGGGGAGGTATGAAAAGGGCCTGAGAAAATGTTTGCTGTCGCAAGATTACTGAGTTCTGGAGGATGAAACAAGTTTTCATAAGTACTCTCAACACGACTGTGCTGTACACATGGACGTTGCCCGTGATACCCTGTTGACGTTAGTCAATATTCTCGGTTGAGTATTACTGATAATGATGAGATCGGCAAGCATTCACACGCAACTTCCATGGACAAGCTTGGCAGTTGCCTAGAATGGACAATGCTGAAGGTTTCTGTTCTACCATTTCTTACCTGTGCATTGGTTTGGAAGACCGATGGCTGTATTGGGCTGCTTCCGGAGTAAGACGGCTTTTAGGCTTTTTCACCCTGCAAATCGTGATTATTGCGTGACATTACGGCAGTTGAGCAACTTCAAGGCTATAATTTTGGATATAGACTTGGTGGATCCCACAATAAATTGGTCACTTCTGGTCCACTATCTAGCTAATCGACGACAGCATGAGGGTCTCGGTTTTGATATCCATTGTAGCTGCTACAGTAGCAAATGCTGCTTATTCGGGGGACATTGTCCAATACTGGTGCTTAGCACAGACTCCGATCCCATACACTTTCTTACTAACAGACATATCAGGGTTGATCAGTCTGCTATTCTTGTGAATGGCACCGTCATTGGTGGCCTGCAATCCCCTCCATCAGGCTGGTACGAAGCCATTATCCAGGGAGCGATCTACCTAGCCGCAGTGAAGACTGACCGAGAACCACTTGCTGTTCAACAACTCGCCGTCTCCCATGCAGCCCACGACGCACTCCTCTGGACTTTTCATGGCACTCGTCTCTACGCGACGGTGAATGCCAAGCTTCGAGCAATACTGCCGGAAATTGGAGTAGATGCAACCTCAGCAGCCGGCATCAATGCGATTGAGGTCGGACGCAAAGCAGCGAAGAAAGTCGTAATAGCACGTACTGACGATGGTATCAACAACTTCGTTGACTACATTCCCATACTTGCTGCCCCTGGTGTTTATCAGCAAACGCCTGGTGGACAACTGATTCCCGATACTCCGCAAGCCGAATTTATTCGCCTCTTTGGAGGGTTGGGTGATGTAACGAGGTTTAGAGCACCTCCACCTCCGAAGCCAGACTCCGCGGAATTTGAAACGGCTTTGTATTTCGTCAAAGCCCAGGGGTCAAGGAATTCGACGGTCAGGAAGTCGTACGATACACAGACTGCTTACTTCTGGAGAGAGTCGAGTCCAATGTACGTTACGGTCGATATTACTTACAGTTTTTGAAAGCTGATCTATGCTACAGAGGTTGGAATCGCCTTGCTCACGCCGTGATCGGAAAATCGTTGGCCACAGACGTGAAAGCCTCAGCCAAGTTCTACGCTCAGCTCAACTATGCACTAGCCAACGCAGCCATCGCCTCTTGGGATTCAAAGTATACTCACTTCTAGTCATCTATTTCGCATGATTTCTGACGTTTGCAGGTATTTCTACAATTCATGGCGTCCTGTGACTGCAATACGCTACCCAAGCATCTATCTCAAAAGTGGTAAAAGCGTCACAGATCCAACCTGGGATCCTCTTCTCCTTCCCACGCCAAACCATCAAGAGTATCTATCCACACATGCTACCTTTGGCGGGGCTGCTGGTGCGGTGATCCGCGCTTGGAACAGAGGCGACAAGATCAACGTGACATTGAGTAGTAATGTAACGGTTGATAGTGTCGGGGTAATTACGAGGCGTATCACAAGTATTGCGGCGGCTGTGAAGGAGAATGGGGACAGTAGAGTCTTTGGTGGAGTAAGCGACACATAGCTACTCAATACGATCGATTACTAACCAGACATCTAGATCCATTTTCAATACTCTTCGGATCAGGGAAATAACATTGGAGATTGGGTTGGACGTGAGACCTTGGCGAGCTTCGATAAACATTGGGATGAGTTTTAATGTTAGCTCCAGCGGAGGTTTACAGCTTGTCCACGATACTGGTGATTCTGGAATCGATGGGAATGCCTAATTTCCTGTAATTTTCTCTGCCAGATTTTCTGGCTTCGCTTTCAATGTTTGATTAGCCACCTGATATCTCGCTTCTGGGAAAGTGATGTCAATAAACCAGCTCTTGTATTCCCTTCATCCGGTAAGGACTCTAGTGGATGGGTCTTTAGTCTCTAGAAGCATTCCAATAAGTCTATATAGTATTCCTGGGAGTCAATTCTAACTCGAATACATTGATTGAGTCGAAAATGTTGACATGAAAGAGGGCCCTCTTGTGAATAAATCCGCCAGTACGTCTTCATTGCGCATACGAGGATCTATTTTGGTCTCTGGTACAGAAATTGTAGCGACTATAATCTATCCATCTATGTCTATGTAGGAACCCCGTCCATCATACACTCATGCATCCGGTCTTCGGCCCTCGATCGCAAGTACAATATCAATAAATTCTCTTCTCAGCGGTGTCTTCTTGCGCATGGACAGCAAGAACGACGTCTTGAGAATGTTCTTGATCTGTCGTCCATTCAAGGTCACACCTGAAAGGTAGTCCAGATCTTCTTCGGAAATATCGCTCTCCTGCTTCGATAGCTCAAGGAAGTTGGCCCAGATTTGACGTCTTGCATCTCTTGTCAGGTCCGAGTACTCCATCGAAACGTGAATCCGAGACTGGAAGGCAGCGTCCATGTTCGCCACGCGATTTGTCGTAAGAAACAAGATGCCTTCGTAATATTCCAACGTCCGCAAGAAAATTGACACCAATTTGTTTCGCTCCAAATCATTAGCAGTACGCTCTTCGAGGAAAACATCACACTCATCCAAGAGAAGAATAGCGTCCCATTTCGCTACCATCTCGAGGATCTTCTGCAGTGCATCCTCAACTTCTTCAGGTCGTATTCCGAGATCTCCAGCACTCATCATATATAGTGGGATGTGCATGCTCTCGGCAACTGATTCCGCGGTCAGAGTCTTGCCTACACCAGGTGGACCAGATAAGAGCATTATGATGCCCTTGCCCTTTCCTTGAATGACATCGTCGAACGTATTTTTGTTTTCCACCTGACTCTCTACAAAGGACATGAGCAGTTCTTTGGTATCGTCCGGCAAAACGAGTTTGCTGAATGCGTTGTCGTTCCACACGATCTCCTTTACAAATTCCACGAAGAACAGCACTATTTCACATTAGCGAGATGTTCCAACCCTTGAGCAAAAGCAACATACTCCACTTTTTGAGCTTTAGTGAGTATCCAGGGACGCTGGATTTACAAATCAGATGACCATCTGCTGTGAGACGCACTTTTGGTGCAGTTTCTTGGGCTCCAAAATCATTCTCTAAGCTACTGACCATCGCTTTGAAACTCGTTGGGGCTTCGGAAAGGGAGAAGTCGGCTTCGTTCAGATCATCCGTGTAGCTCTCGCTCTTCGTTGGATTATGTCGATCGAAAGACTCTGTATCTATGATAATTCGGCCGCTGACCGTGACTGTACGCAATTGGAGTCAGTAACTACCTATCAAGAATGCCGAGAAACATGTCTCGAGAAAATTCTGTGTCCTGGAACAGGGAAATATATAAGAAAATGGGCTTCCCCTTTACGTACTGGGTATCAATTTGCCCTGAGCATCCCACGACAAGGCTACTCCTTCGTACCTGAATTCTTGTCAGTACTTTTCCGGTGAATCTTCCTGTGCATGGCACTGTCATGTACGTACGCTTTGTAATGATAACCAGCAAGTTCCTCGTACTTCTTGCCGCGTCTGACGAGCGCGGCTCTGATGCCATCTTGCTCCGGGTGAAATGACAGAGGGCAGGCACTCAGATCCTTGATCGGCCGAGTTCCAGTGAAAGAATAGATGGCAACTCGCTCTGTGCCTCTGCCAAAAGCCGTACCATTCCAACCGATTGGCTCAAGCGTGAGCTCGAAGTACTTTCCACATTGACCACTCTCGTAACTTCCACTGTAGAATGACAACGCGGTAGGAACACCACCGGACCGACAGTAAACCGTACATCCAGGGTGGAAAATGGCCCAGACGTGCTCGAATGTTGTGACTCCATGTAAGACGTAATCTTCCAATGCCTTGATCGTGTCTTTCAACTCCTGTGATAGAAGTTTGTGCAGGAGACCAAGGTGCGTTCTGGTTAGAGGGTCTCTTTCTTCCTCGACCGCCTCCTTGAATTCCGACCACCGATGAACAAATGGCTCGAAAGGAGCAGCGAATACAAGACGATCGAGTGTACATGTTACTCCGGGATACTTTTCGAATACTTCGCCCAGTACCTCCTTCACTTTAGGACTGTTGACAATAATTGAATCGATGTCGAACTTCTTTCGGCCAGTAAAGCATTTCGTCTTCCGAGCAATGAATGCATATTTTTCTGTCTCTTCGTTTTCGGCCGCTTCTTCAGCATCTTCAGGATATTTGTCTAGCCATTGTGCACGACCTTGACTATCTTCTGGCCCTTGGTAAAGATCCTTGATGTTGCTGATCGAGCCGACGGTAGCACCTTCCAGTGCAGGGTCAACTTCCTTGGCAGGGGTTTCGGTGCTCGGTGTCGCCGCTCCTTCACTTTCTGATGAGCTCTCCTCTTTCTTGTTGTCGTCGACGATCTTGAGGTTGAACTGGTCTGCCAGGGCTTCCATGGCGCTTCTGATACCAGAAGTGTCGGCCATGATTGAATTGATCGGTGTTTGGGCGTGGAGGTGAGGGCAGAGTTAACAAACGAGCTTCAGGTTCCAAAACAAATACTTGCGGACCAGGAGAAGAGAGGAAGTCGAAGATGCGACTGAGTCTCATTGAAATCCATATATACAACAGAACTGAGCTGAGAGGCCGCCTGTCTACAGTACTAGTCTAGGTACCTGGGTAGTTGACCAGGCAGGCAGGGCAGGCTCAGCCTACCAGCCCCTGACTCACACGGCCGAGTGTCTTCAAGCACCAACTAAAACGCAGCACAGCCGCCTGTGGACATCCAAGCTGATGTCAGCCTGCGGCCAACGCGCCATTCAGAACCCTTAAGCTACCTAAACCCCACTGTCTGGCTGCATCGGGGATGCCCAATTGCTTGGATCGCAATATGCTGGACGGCCCGAGGCGGTGTAGCCTAGAGTGGCTCGAAATGGCCCCCAAAGTCTCATCAGCGCTTACATCTAGCCCCCATTGATACATCTTGGCTTGTTTCGAAGGCTGAACCTCCCTGCTCGTCTATTCCACTTACATCTCGGTGAGTGGAATAACTCCAGCTAGCACACTGCTTGATCTACTCATGCCTACCGAAATTGTCACTTCATGAGACAACATTGAAGTAGTGTTCCACGATGACGATATATCCCTACAGACCTTTAAGCAATCCATCCGATACACGACTTCTCCGATTGCACCCAGCTAGCGGTTACAACAATGAACTGAAATGTGCTCTAATACACATCTCACTTACTCATGACACGCCCAGATATGAAGCTCTGTCATACGTGTGGAACAATTCCTCGAATACCTGGTTGTCCAACTTCAATTGGAGTCCGCCAAAAATAAAATATGCCTTCTACCCTCCTATGGAAGGTGAAGAAGCCCCTGAATATATCGAGCCGAGTGAGAATGGCGAACATCCACTTGGTTATGGTGGAGGCTACATCACCTGCGATGGCCAGAGAGTCGAGATTGGTGCTGAACTTTATGATGCACTGAGACGAATACGTCTTCCAGATAGACAGCGATTAGTATGGATAGATGCGTTGTGTATCAACCAACAGGATATTTTCGAGAGGAACGCCCAGGTACAGAATATGAGGGTTATATACAGCCAAGCCGATCATGTCTTGATATGGGTTGGGGAGCATTTCTCTGGTGGACCTGCATCTCAAGCATTGCTGGACTTTATCACCGAGCTGGAACTGCTCATCACGATCATCATGGATACATACGGACCAAAAAACCGGAAATCGATTGAGTCCGCGCTTATCGAGGCATACACTGCTCATTACATTCGCTGGAATTTCTTGAGGGAGCTGCTATCCCGAGCGTGGTTCGTGAGTTTTCCTGCGACTCCTTTTAACCCGCCGTTCTCGGTGTTATGATGAAACTAACATGTGGAAGGGACGAGTTTGGGTACTACAAGAAGTTGCAAATGCCAAAAAAGCAACTATTTATGCGGGATCCGCTAAGTGTGACTGGGACACTATTGCCGCAATCGCCAGATGGCTGTCTATCTATGACATAAATGGGCCCCTCAATATTCGAGGGACGATATGTTCATTGACAACAGTTGACATGATCTGGAAGATCTCGCGGCTCAAAGAGGATCCACGCAAACCCCTTCCAACGCTCATCGATGTCCTAGCCGAATCAAGACTGTGTATGAGTACTTATGCGATCGATAAGGTCTACGGCGTGCTTGGACTCGTCCGTGAAGAAGACGCAGCAAGCATTCCGATTGACTACGGGATTGAAGCCGCGGATCTTTATCAGCGTATTGCTGAGAAGCAGCTTTTGAATGCTGGGCTCGAAACACTATACTACTGCACCAAGTCCGCCAGCACATCGACAGTGGCATGCCCCTCCTGGACACCGGACTGGAGTCTGCCATGTTACCACAACTCCTACCTGAAGCTAGGCTACAAATGCCGTGCCGCTGCATCGTCGGTATCGCAGTTTCGAGTCGATGGGACTTCTCTCATCGTCAAAGGACGTATTATCGACACCGTCAGAGTCGTGGAACTGCTGAGAAAGATTCCTGCTGGGATAGATCCGGAGCCTGAGAAGCCAGCGGACTCTCAGACAACAGAGACTGACGTGACCGACGACACCATGTCGATCAAGGAAAATCCGATCCCTGGCGATTCAAAGCCTGATACCGAGATGAACAACGATGTAGTGAACAATCGAACCTGTAGGTACAGTGGGGAACGCAGCTATCTCTTCTGATCGTATTGACTCGTTCTATGGGCTTGTGTTGTTGATTTTCACGATCTTCTACCATGCTAGATGCTGACTACTTTACTAGGGTTTCCGAACGTGATGAAAATTGCACTCCCGGATGGCACAATTACACCTCAGTTATACGAAACTCTCTGGCGAACGTGCTGCTGCAACAAGACTACTGAAGGCGACGTTCCTGGCATTGAATTTGCAGATTCGTTCGGTGACTGGACGAAGGCAATGATGGGGCTCAAGCTGCGGGATTTCAAGGAATTTCAGCGAAAAGGTCGTAGATTCATGGAGAGTTTCACACTTCATTGTAACAATCGGAGATTCTTCCGAAGTGAAGGTGGAAGACTTGGCTGGGGCCCCGATCAAACGCGCGAAGGCGATATGATCTGTGTTATGCATGGTGCATCAGTGCCTTTTGTCCTGAGGCCTGTGGGACACGATCGCTTTGAGGTTGTCGGGGATGCATATGTGCATGGTATCATGGATGGTGAAGCCATGGGCCTTGAGGAAACAGAAGACTTAGATATCATATTAGTGTAGCCCTTTCACTGAGCTGCACATACATTGAGTGCCCTTTGGGAGGCTAGGAAGAAAGCTTGGCCAAATGAAAGTGACAATTCTCCCATTTCCGATTCATGTTATCCTCTCCTCATAACTATGCCAACCAGAATCTGAATATAGGGAGGTACAAGGATGCTTCGTCGCTAGCATGATTGATTGCATGCTTCCCAACTTACGTAACAGCTATTTTCTGGCAACACCAATCGATCAATTGTATGTGAGTATTTGGGTGGATAGTTGCAAGAGGTGTGTTAACATCGAAGCGAAGCGAGGATCGCTGGGCCTTTTTGTAATGGTGACAAGGCAATGCCGAGCACAAGACAGCGCAAGTAAGTAGGCAACTTTTTTTTGCCAATTGTCGTAATCCTATAACTGATGTGTAGCAGTGAGAGTCGTGGCTCTGTTCAAAGCCGATCACCTGAAATCTTGTGGTCAATGCCGGATATTGTCCGCTTCTCTGAAAGTGCTCTGCTGGTGACATCACGGTTTCGTTAGACAGCTAGGTCCATAGAAGACTTGACCATCTCATTGTGGTCAGTCTCCGAGTCTCCGTCATAATTGAGTTATCGTTGTAATTCTGGGGAAAATACTGGGACTCTGACTAATGTTTCCTCTGCCCTCATGATCATCAACCTGACCAATCAAGTTGAGCCCAGGAATTTTGGAACAATGAGTAGCACGTGAACAGGGTTCTGTCTGAGCCTAGCTATCGAGGCTCTCTTTTGGGGAATGTCCTCCAGTAAACTTTACTTGTTTCCGTGGTCTCACAAAATATCGCCGTTGTTCTGCATTTGATGAGTGCTCATCGGCTGACGCTGTGCAAATTGTGCGAAGGGCTGTATGACTTGAGTCATGATAGACGTAGACGGAAGTTCATTCCCATTGAGGGAAGTTATATCATTAACAGCAACAAACTAAGTATAAGGTTGCGAGCATGATGCCTGAAAGTAGTCGTGATATCGATACCACATAATATATACAGAAGCGAATTTCCTCTTTCGAACTCACCCACATTTTGTCAATTAGATCTTTCCAACTCCAGCAGTCAGACGGATATTGGTGGTGGCCTTTCCAACTGCGAAGGTCGGGTAACCCTTGAAAGCTGCGAGTATGTTGTCGCTGGCTGAAAAGGCGCCGGACTCTGTGACAGCATTGCCAACACAGTCGTGGCCCAGATTTGCCTTGCAAGCCGACCCGGGGAGAGTGTAGAGCTTTCCGGTCTTTCCTAGGAGAGAAGTCTTAACACGATAGAAGACATTGCCCTCGGCAACAACCTGAGATGGTGAAGTAACATCAAATGTCTCCACAGCCTATAGGAGATTGATGAATTAGCTCCAGATGCGACGGAAATTACCCTAGAGCTACATACCTCATGGAACATATTGTTGACAGCGTGGACGATAGTGGCCTTTCCGGCAACCTTTGGTGATCGACCAGATGTGTGGTGAATGTAGTTACCGAACAAAGTGACGGAGTCTTTTGATCCGTTCAAAAGAATTGTCCAGTAGTGCTTGTTATTGCAAGATGCAGACCAAGCAGTCGAGCCATCAAATTCGGTATTTGAGATTGTGATGCGTCCGCTGGTAGAACCGCCCGATGACGCCGCGAACATCTGTCTGCCAATGAGGGAAATCTTGACATGGTCGATCCAGATGAGATCAGCTCCGAAGGTTTGGATGGCGTCCCCACCCCAGATATACTGAGGATTAAGTTCGGTGATGTGAATGTTCCTTTGTTAAAGTTCAACACAATAAAGCAGGAGATGGGGACTATGCAAGAATGGGGTTCAACTTACTGGATGATGACATTCTTGACGCCGCTTTGCATGCGAAGACCTTTCCCTCGAATGACACCCTTGGCACCCACTCCGACAATGGACTTATTGGAACCGACCTATGAATATGTAAGTGAGTGCTTATCGAGAAGATTGACAAAGAAATTAGAAAATCATGAACGTAAAATCCTTCAGACGGGTGTCTCAATGGAATATCGGAGACGTGTTGACTCTACTTACTACGAGTCCGCTAACACCAGCTTTATCGTAAGTGACTTTGACAGCAGGTTGACCATCGCACCTGACGGGAAGATTAGCTGAGGAAAGTGAACCAAAGGACAGACGATGCGTACCAGTTTGCACCGTTAATTGCATCTTGTCCGCCGTTACCTGGGCTATACGAGTTAACTTGAATGTTCCATGACGAGGGCAGCGAGCTCGGATTCGAATCTATTAGACATTGCTCCTCGGGTCGATAAGATCGACTAAATGAACACTTACCACTTATTCGATGCAGGTCTGCATCCATTCTCGGTAACCTTTCCTTCGGATCCGATGAAGTTATACCTTTGCAAAGTTAGATAAATTGTTTCTGGCGTCAGAAATATAGGCCAGGACTTACTCTTTGTCGATGACAATAACACGAGCAACAGAATCAGACAGCCAGGTCTTCAATTGTGCAATATCTTTTGGTACAGCGGGAGTCGCTGATCCACCGCCAGTAGCCCCTTTCGCAAAGCCCATTGCCGAGCCGACAACTTTTTGAGCAGCACAGCTGCTAAGGAGTGTCGCCAGACTGGCAAAGATAACAGAGGAACGCATCTTGAACGGACGAAACGAATGTGATTTACTGAAATGAATGACAGAGAGCACTGGAAATGAATGTAAACAAGCAAAAAGCTTTCGGTGAGGAAGTGTTTCTAACAGGAGAGGATGCAGCATGTCTAGTCTTGTATTGCAGCCTCTTTCTGCCAAGTTGACATCAAACATCTCATATCCGAGCAGTTAAGTCTTGGAACCGAAAATGGATCGACTTGGCAAGTTGTAATTTGGAGATGGCATTGTTTTGGGATGAAGCCCCCGCTATTTAATTTATGTTCGCTGCTTCGGGAAGCTGCTAATTGGTCGAAAGTTTCCGTTCGCACGAAATCTCTCGGCGCTGGAAGCCCATGGTTTGAGATAAAAGGTGTGGCTGAAATCTCGAAAATCTAGGATGACAGGTATAAGAATTGGCGGACCAATAACAATCCCCATGAAGGGTTCAGTTTTCGTGAGAAGTCGATGCCAGGATAGCGGTATTTTACTTGGTTGGACAAGCTCGTCCGATTCATTACTATTAGGAAAGGGTACGGACCGTGGTACTGTGCACCTTGCCAAGTCTCAATATCTCTAAGCCACGACATCTTGGGTGTCCTCGTTCAAATCCGCCTCGAAACTCTCAATTGTCCCTAGCACAATATCAATGTGTTCTTTCGCCAAGACTGTATTCATAGATCGAGCAAGCGTACTTGCAGTCCGTACAGAATTCTTGATCTGTCTGCCGTTGATGTCGACCCTTGCTAAATCGTCCAAAATAGCCTCGTCCCACACCTGGGAAGTTTCCTTCGTGCTACGGCCAATGAAGAGTTTCCACAACTCTTTTCGTCGATGATGGTCTAGAGGAGTATACTTCAGAGCGAGGTGTATCCGAGACTTGAATGCGAGATCAAAGCTTGTCAAGCGGTTGGTGGTCAAAAATAGAATGCCCTCATAGTATTCTAGAATTCGAAGGAAAACTACGACAGGTTAGTACTCACACCCAATCGAGATGAAGTGACTCACGAGATACCAAGCAGTTCCGGGTCAGATCGTGTATAGTTCGTTGTTCCAGGAAAACATCGGCTTCATCGATCAGCACGATGGCTCCCCAATGTGTTGCCAGCCGGAGTGCAGAATTAAGATGCATTTCGACTTCATACGGACGGACTCCTAGTTCGCCTGAATTCACAACGTAGAGCGGCTTACCTACATCATCTGCGATACTTTCTGCGGTGAAGGTCTTGCCGACTCCTGGTGCGCCATGGAGAACGAAAACAAGGCCTTTGCCCTTCCCTTTGATTAGGTCATCGAAGTCATCCGAGCCGTGGTTCTTGACTAGAGCATGAACAAGGTTCTTGTGATTTTTGGGAAGGAGTAATTGTTGGAATGCAGTATCGTTGAATTCCACATCTTTGATAAAATCGACAGCGAAAAAGCACCATTTCTTGTCGAAGAGTGAAAACCCTGGGATCTGAAAATCGCAAATCATGAGGTCATCATCGCTGAGTGTATTAATCTCTTCTTCGTCAGGTTTCGTCCACAATGGCTTGCGATCGTTAAGCCAGACCCTGTTCGGTGATTTCGATTCCCCAAAAGTTTTACAATCAACCACAATGCGGCTGTTGACCTAGGCAGATTAGATCAGCAAAGTGTGAAGGGGAAGAAAGGAGAGATTTAATCACATACAGTCACACTGTCGACCTTGTACTTGCTGTAAGGCGCCCCAGGAGGGAGTGGTGGCCGAGGTAGATCATCTTCCCGCTCGTCCCATTTGTCACTCACAGCAAATGCTCTGCCGGTGTATGATCGGTGATGATGACCTTTCAGGGCACAGAACTTTCTGCCCCGGGCTATATGCCTCTGCCGCAGACGTTGGATCACTGTTTCCGTATCATAATACCTCAGCGGCAGGATGGGAAAGTCCCTGATCGTCTTGGTCCCTTCATATGGCTGGATGTTGATGTGTTTGTGGGTGTAGCCGAATCTTGTCCCATCATGCGTAAAGCAGCGGCCGGTAATCCTTCAGAAGGTTCCGCAATTTGCTTTGATCAGGGTCGTGGATACCAAAGACAGGATCTGGTTCATTTCGTCTTGTCCGGTGATCAGAGACTCACCGGGTAGAAAGACCATCCAAAGATCTTTGTACTCTATGGCTGGATTCGAAATGGACGCGCCAACATTTGCCTCGTACCCTCGGATTGAGCTCCGAAGCTCCTTCCCCATGAAGCGTAGAAGAAGATGAATGTGCAGTTTCGCGTACCTGTCTCCAACTTTCTGCCTGTAACCTTCGAGTTCTTTGCGGTAGTGAAAGATACATCGTAGGGGCCCATGAAGAATGATAGTGTCACCCCGAAGACTAACTCCAGGGTAGTGTTCTATCGCGGTACGGAGGGTGTCCTTGAGGTACGGTGATTGAATCTCGAGACGTGATGATTCGAGTTCGCCATCTCGACTAAATCTTTTGTAGGATTTCATCGCGTAATCCTGGCCTTCGACTTTCTCGTCAACTGCATGCCTTTCCTCAATTTCCTTCATTACCGACTCCCCTTTCAGGTTCATTCGCTCCTCATACTCCTTCACTTCACATTTGAGCTGCTTTATCGTACTGTTCTGAAGTGGTTCTACATGCTCAATGTCGTCGAATCCACTGCTCTCGTCATCTGTCGCATCCTGTGGATCGTCGATTCTGGGCTTCATGATGTCGTTCGGTAGGCTGATATCGGCGCAATGAATTGGTTCGGCGATGTCAACACCGAGCAAAATGACAAAAGTGCTGAATCAATCTCTGCGTTATCAAGGCTGGCTGTACGCTTTTATGACTTGAGTTGAGAGAGAAGAGGCGGGTAATCTAGTTACGGGTACCTATTTTCTTGAAGCAGGTATCCAACCCTGCCCTGCCTTCCCTGGTGGGCTACCTTACTTACCTTATTCGGATGAAGCACCCGTGCGGCACGGTCCTTGATCCCGTCGGTCAGGTCAGGTGCTGGTGCTGATGCTGATGCTGAAGCTGAAGCTCTAGCTGTGCTGACTGCATTGCCTCGCCTCACTGGCGGCCTCGCTGGATCTAGATCTGGATCGCCGCTTTCCATCACAGCACAGTGCTTGAATGCAACTGCAACAGCAACAGGCAGGCTGGCAGGGCAGGCGAAACCAATCACAACCACGACAGGCGTGGCTCATACAAGGCCAGAAAGCGACCCTGGTCTCAGAGTACATTACCTACACCGCGCTGGCACTTGCTACTCGTGGCTGTGTACTATGATGCATAGGTAGATAAGGTACGTTGAGATTGCCGCTAGTGAGGCTCGAGGCTGGGGCATCTTTTCGGCGTGTGGAGGTCGGCATTCTTCTCAAGAACACGATAATCTCGAGCGTCTTCGCGGCATTTTTATTATTTTCCCCCCATTGTTGGGCCGAACCCCTTACGATATGATCACTTCTTCTAGTGCAGCATAGGCATGAAGCAATTTTGATGTGTCATTGACAATGTCGGGTGTTGGAGAGGCAAGTCTTGTGCTCGGAATCATCTCTTCTATCATCTCGATCGTCACTGCTGCAAAACACATAACGTCCCACCCCCCCCTTCCGCCCACCTCGCTTAACCTCACCGCTATTTCTACTTATCAACTTCAATAATTAATTATTTTTTAATTCTTTAATCAATTGTCTTCAAATTAAAGATATGAATTGTTTATATAATGAAGCTTTATTACATTAAGTATGATGTTATGTGCGCTTTAAAAGAAGTCGTAAATGGCAAGTCTTTGCGAAAGGCATGCTTAAAGTGGGGTATTTTAAGGTTTACTTTATGTGATCGCAACGTAATAATTTAGATATGTAAAGAGGTTGCCGACTACTTGCAAAGGCTACCTACAGTAATTGAAGATCGATTGATTAATTGGATTTTGAATCAAGAGGCTCTTGGCTGTAGAGTTACACATGCATAAATTCGGGTTTTTGGAGAAAGGCTTTTAGCTTTTTAAAGAAACCACTTACCTTTCGGAAAACATTAAATGATGCGATTTTTAGTTTGGAATCTTATTCTTAAAACTAAAAGGCAAATATACATCGATTTTGTACGTATTAATAACGCTTGTTTTGAAGTTATTTGGCCTTGGTTTCAAAAATTAAACATTCTAGCAATTAAAGCTATTTCAGCTAACTAACAATAAAATATAAATAAGATAAGCGTTATAAAAAGTTACGATCTTAATAATTTAATCATAAGTTACGCTAAAAAGCGTAAGATTCAAAGGAAATAGCTAAATTTACGTGCTTGAATATTAATTATTAAATGTATCTCTGCAATTAAAGCTTCCACACTACCTCTTGTAATTTACAAAAGCAAATCGATTCAATAACAATAGTTTTCAACTTAGTTAAATATATTCAACGATTAGCATTTCACAGCCATTAAAAATGGGTAAACTACTAATGCTACAGCTATAAAATGGCTAAAAAAGGTGTTTATCCTTTAAACAAAATCACGTGACCATTTAGCAAGACTTCTTATTTTAGACGGCCATAAAAGTCACGAAATTACGGATTTCCTTTGAAAATGCTTTAAGCATAATATCTACCTCTTATTTTTACCTTCACATATGTCACACATTTTGCAACTTCTCGATTTGACAATTTTCTTTTCGCTCAAGCGTGCTTACCGAAAAGAGTTGCAAAAATTAAATTTTTTAATCGATTTTATTTTAATTAGCAAGCGTAACTTTCTTGTTTCTTATTATAAAGCACATTAAGAAAGTGTTACGCCTTCTAATATCAAATCGAGTTAGAAAACTACAAGCTTATAGCTAATATTTGTCGCTAAACTACTAATAAGCCTTTTGCTATTAGAAAACAATAATAAATTAACAAATCTAACGCTTTCAAAGCCTCAAGAAACGCCAATACAACCTCCAAAAGTTTTCAATATTTCAATTAAGTTGCAAACTCCAAAGGTGCGGAAAGATTTATATTTACAAATTCGTTCTTTAGCAAGCAAATCACATAATCAAATTCTAATGTAGCATCTACTTTTTAAGAAAATAATAAAAAAGATTAATAAAAAGAAATACGAACTAAGAAAAGCAAATATCAAAATCAAAAAGCTAAAAGAAAAGTTAAAACACTTAAAGCCAAAAAAAAAGAAAAAAATTCAAATTAATCCAAATTTCAAGTTTACGATAATTCGTGCTATTAAAGAAACTCAAATTGCAACTAAAAAGCGCCAAATTAAATCTATCAAATCAAAATCAAAAAAAGAATTAAAATCTACAATATCTTGTATTAAAGTTAACGTAAAATAGAGTTATTAAATCTTAAATAGGAAGTGTTAGAATTAAGCGAGATGAGCGGAAAAGGAGGGTGGGCGGAAGGGGGGGGTGGGACGTTATATGATGCAGCAAACGACGCCAGTGGACTGCCAAAGGGATTCCACAAAGTTGCCGCAAAGCTCCCGATAGTGGTCCTCATCCTGGAACAAGCCAATGAGTACGTCCAAAAGCCACAAGTTGATCAAACAACTCGTGATGCGTTTGGAACAGTGCTCTCGCGATGCGAACTGAGTGCAAAGGAATTGCGTGAGATATTTGCGCGGGCGCTCCCTAATAATGGGAGTTCGAGGGTCGACAAATATCTATCTGCAGCAAAAAAGATAGGACAAGGAAGCCGAGTGCAAGAACTCATAGCAGACATATTGCAAGAGATCGGATTGCTGCTGGCATCTTCCTCATTCGCAACGCAACGGGCTGTGCAGGCTGTCGAACGGGCGTTGGCGGATGTCTCTGCCAGCGAGACATTATTGCCAGCTGATTTTCTCAACCTTTCACCACCCCGCACTTTGCAGCAAATTCAGTACTCAGATAGCCGAACTCGTAGGTGTTCTTCTTTAATTCTTCTGAGTATTTGACCAACTAATTGCCCAATAGATACAAGGAGTTCACATCCTAAAATGTTGCTTTCTGCGTGGCTTCTTCCAGATGAACTGTCAATCTCCAAAATTGCCACTGAGCAGGATACGTACATGCAGAAAAGTTTTCAGAATCCGAAAACAGCATATAAGTCCTTTCAATGGTTCTTTGAAACAGTCGAGTACCAGCAATTTGTCAAAATTGATTCTTCGAAGGTCTTGAAAATCATAGGATCACCTGGCTGTGGCAAATCAGTATTGACGGCATCCGTGATACATCATTTGGAGAGCTCGGACCCCCATAGCGGCTCGAGAGACGTCTTATATTGCTATTGCAATCGTGCTTCCGAGCAAAGTAGTTCAATGGCCTTGGTTAGAGTACTTCTGGCACAAACGTTGCAGTGGGCAACCCCTGAGATGATCATGGAGGTCAAGAAATCCTATTCAGTACATCCGGTCCTGAGGGCTTATGACATGAGTAGCATCGAAGGGGATCTTTGGCGTCCATTACGAACTCTGCTTGGCATGCGAGACCAGAAGACATTTATTGTCGTGGACGGAATTGACAATTGTGCCCAGCCCTTATTCTGTGCGCGGTCCCTAATCAAGATTACCACGAGTCTTGCTTCGAAGGCTCACTGTGGCTTGCTACTCTCGTCAAGACTGGATCGCCGAGATGTTTTCGGCAGCAAGAGTATACAAGCTTCCATGGCAAAAAATAACGTGGAATGCTTCCAGCTGGATATCACCGAAGAACAAAGTCGTCAAGACCTGGTGGAGTTCGTGTCAAATGAAGTATCTACCCGTCCCTCTTTCTTGTCCTCCCCACGAATAATACAAGACAAGGTAGTTGCGTCGGTCTGCAGTCGGGCCCGTGGGATGTTTTTGTATGCAAGCCTTGCCCTGGAAGACCTAAAAGGAGAAACTAGATCCTCAATCGCAGATGTTGACATGGCCCTTGTCAATTTGCCGGCCGACCTGTTCAATGGCTACAAGAAGCACCTTCAGCTTCCAACAGAATCTAGAAGGGGGCCTGAAGCGTTCAGTTGGATATTCTGGGCAAGTTCGAGCTTAACTTGGAACGAACTCCGAAGCGCACTTGCCATTGCCGAAAGCGGATACGATGAAAACAACGACATATTAGACAACTGCGATACCTTCATCGAACATACTTGCGGACAGCTGGTAAAATCTTTTGGCGACACAGAACAATTGAGGTTCATTCACCCGACAGTAACGGAGTTTTAGCAAGTGACTCGGATTCTGGAGATCTTTTGAGCATCCGAAGTGGGCCCTCGATAATTGCAAGCAAGTTATTGAACTTTTTGGAGTACTCAGATCTGCCTTCCTTCACATCCCCTATTACGCAG
Organism: Cadophora malorum; assembly: GCA_017365405.1. NCBI lineage: Eukaryota > Fungi > Ascomycota > Leotiomycetes > Helotiales > Ploettnerulaceae > Cadophora > Cadophora malorum. Next base: position 38,028 of record JAFJYH010000201.1, on the reverse strand, counting down.
AACCCTCGAGAAACAATGCAGAACTATACCGATCGGCCTGGTTGTGGGTTGTACCCCTTCGCGATTTCACACTGTATGTCCTAGAAGTCACCATTCAGCTTGGTCGTCCCAAGAGCATCTCCACGTCTTGACTAATTGCAAAAGCGCTGACTTTTTTTTCTTGTCAGGGTACAAATACCTCAAAATGTGTGATAAGAGCCAGAATCAGCAGCTGGAGATCCAAGTTCGGCGATTTTTGCTGTCCGAATCCTTCATTCGCTGGCTGAAAACCGCTGTTATTATGTCCCGCATTTCTCACGATGGACAGGACAGTGTTTCGTTGACAGCAGATGTCGTGGATAGCGTACAAAGCTGGGTCTCGGACAGAGTTTGGACTCTTTCTAAATCTAAATCAATAATTCAATCGTGGATCAGCCACTTTCTCGACCTAATGCTCAATTGGGGGAAGGTCATAGCAGCCCAGCCTGATTGGATCCACTATCTGCACCAACAACTAATTCCGACAACAAGTCCATTTCGAGATGTTCTCGAAGAAAATGACAGCGACCAATCTATAATTCAATTCAGTCCCCACCCAATTATTACCAAACGTTCGGAGCCAATCACATGGCCAAATCGCTGCTTTGCCATGGATCTGGAGAAGGATCTCGCTTTCACCTTCGATGGGCCCTTCATCAGTTGCTACCATATCAAGACCGGCTTGATGACCGCCGAAGTTATTGTACCACTTCCGTCCAGAGTTCAAGGACCTTTGGTCGTTCGAAGAGGCTTGCTATCACCACGGGGAAAGTACCTAGCTGTTCTATTTGAAGCTCTTGGCCCATCGACAGACCCTGTTGGAAACAGAATACGAGAAGGCCGACGTCTTCGCCTGAATATGGCAACGACAGGATTCAAGTGGGCGATGGATGATGCATCCTTGTCCTTTGACCTATCTGAGTTCTTAGCTCATATGGCTGTCGGCGTAAGTAAAGCAGAATTTGTGGTTTGCTTGCTGGAAATACGCCATACTGGGCCCGCCAGGACTCACTTGCTTGGCATTCCGAGCTGGGCAAGAAGTCCAGTAATAGCAACCGGTACGCAAGCGATGAGATGGGAACTCGACGACGTTGACGTTCTCCAATTCTCGGAAGATTCGTCAAAGCTCATCACCGCTTTCGGTACCTTTGACATCGAGTCCGGAAAGACCCGAAAGCATTGGCAGTTCGCATTAGGTCAGTTTTACCAGGGAGGTAAAGTCAGCGGGGACCATAAGTATTTCGCGACAGTCCTTCGGGATATTGATGGTCACTGTAAAGTCCAGATTTTCGACTTTGACACAGCGGGTATCAAGCCTGACAATTTACCCTCCCGGGAGATTCCATTTCCTGGGGTGGTCCATCTTCTAGCTATCAGCAACCATGGCCGTTTCTTGCTTCTGACCAGAAGAGAGATCGCAGCACTGGCTAGAAGACCAAAATATCGGGATGCTTCAGGACCAACTCAGCAAGCATCCATCGGCGTTTGGGATTGTCGTGACGGAGAATGGACGCCTCTCCTACTTCTCGATCCAAAGTCCGTTAATAAGCTTCCTCATTGGAAGTTCTTCCCCTATACCTTCCAGCCGAGTTTTACCCCAGAAGCGTCGGCGGAGAGTGAATCAAACAGGATTTTCCTTTGTGTGCCTTCGAGATGGAAGCTTTCAGGTAATGTGAGGACAACCCGGTCTCTCAATCCAGCAGAGTCTCATCTTTTGTTATTCGAATCGAAGAGGTCAGTAAATGGATTTGGGGAAAATCCAGCATTGAAGTTGCAGCTTCCCACAACTGCATTCAGGTGTGAGTTATGTCCTTTCATCACGTATTCAAGCTAACAACGGTGTAGTCTCAAGAAGTCGGAGAGTTCTGCGCCGAGAGTTCTTGCCTGGAACCCATCATTCGATGAGGCGACAATCTAATACGAAAATTTCGTAAAGACGCTAGACCATGAGCAACTAAAGATATCGAGCTAGCCTAAGATAGATAGCAATATTGCTTCGATGGCCCCCGGTAGCTCGGTTGATGATTATTCTCTTCGATCTTTTTCCGCTCTTATAACTTTATAAACTAGGTCTGCTACTTTCTACGTTCGCATTGCGATCGACACATTGATCATCACTACGCAGGATTCCTCGCGTGCATCAAAGGACGTGGACGCGGAACTCAAGGGCCGGCCGATCATCACTTACGAGATCTTCGTGACCTGCCTTTTGGCAGGGGAGCAACAAGCTAGGTGCTCCTCTATCAAATATTCACCAACGTCGATGACATCTCAACCTCAAATCAGTCGTCAATTCGGGTGCTCCCCTGACGAGAATTCAATATCCTTTGGCTTCCTTGAGCTAGAGATATCGCATGACAGCGACAGTCCCAGTATCATCGTCAATGACACTGGTGACATTCTTTTTCAGCGCGCGATAGAATGTTTTCGACTCAAATCTCATCCCCTAAAGCGCCATGTTTCAGAAACATCTGCCATTGGAACCCTTGACAATAGGACTTTGCCGGGTTACATTATCTTCACTGACTCCCAAATGAACTTCGAAGATATGAGAACACTATCTGCAGACCAAACAAATACCTTCATCATCGAGGGTGACACTTCTACACAGGAAAGTCAACATGTTTTCCAGGTTTCAAGACAGCTCAGAAGCAGTTCGGGCCAATTCGAACACAGGGAGGCGTCCCAATGCGAGATCTGTCTGTTCATATATGACGACGATACTGACGACATCACATGGATGTTGCATACAACCACTGGAGGTGACATATCGGCTAGTAAGGAAAGTGTACCCGAGACAGCTTGGGCACTGCATCCTACACTTCCGCTCCTAGCGTGGCTCCTCCCTGGACATAGGCTTAGGATTTCCAATATAGAAGGACACGCAGCCCCTCTAACAATTGCTGGTAAGTCCTCAAATCCACTAATCGGTGATAATGTAGCGCTAAACATCGGCAGAGTCTCTAAGTACCGATGTGGAATCAGCACATGCGATTCTCTTCTCAGCTGATGGTCGATACGTTATTGTTCAGGCCCAAGAAAGTTTTAAGAATGATCTCATGAGCCTGCAACGAAGTCGAAACATGTGGGGTGTCATTCTATGTGATCTTCAAGAAGGCACAACTGTTGGGGCTGCTCTCGTCAGTGCTTCCCCGGTGTCGGTCGTCGCGAGAGACGAAGTCTTGCGCACTTATCGCCTAACGAGGGACGGCGCAGTGGAGAGCACAACATACAGTCTTCCAGAACTGTGCTTGACGCAACGACAATATTTGACTTTTATACCCGACGGCTGTTGCTGTCCTACCTGTGGGAAGTCTTTTGGCTCACTGTGCAAAGTTTCTGTCATTGAACACGAAGGAGGAGAATTGGCCATCCTGGGGCACACAACAGTGGGGTTAGGCAAAGCCCCTATGAGCAGTGAAATATGTCAGCCTTTGATGATACGTATCACTACTCCACCAGTCGAGCTCAATATCAATGAGACGCGGGAGGCTGTGCTTGTAATTGGCACCCAACGACTGTTTCCAGCCCTTCTTGACGATCGGGGACATATCATGGACCATGCGTGTTCCCTGAGAGCCGATAAGCCGCGAAAAGCCTGCGTTAAGGCCCAGGGGAGCGATTGTCACTGTGAAAAGTGCTCACTTCAAGATGCAATGACACAAGAGAGCCCGCTGGATGTTAGTTGTCTACCGCAAATGGAAACTAAAATCTCCGACTTCAAGCTACCTTCTGGCTTAGCGGTACCACCGGAACAAGTTGAAGATCTCCACAGGCTGTCAGAGAAAGCCGGCATCAAAGATACATGTGTTTGGGAAAATGCGAATCAGTCAGCACGAGATTCTATTGCAAGAATGAAAGTCGTGCTTGGCGAAGAAACATTTCCCTGGGACTCTTGGGCCGATTTCAAGGAAGCAATGGAGGAGATTAAAGAAGACTTCGACCTCGAAAAATATATGAACCACATGTTCGAACCAGGAAACTGTGGGTCCGGTTGCACGATTCCCCTCTTCGTGCATACTTTTACCTTTGGTGGCAGCGATGAGCCCAATGACTTCCATTGGTCTTCCGCCACAACGACTGGCTGGTTGGAAGAAGATTTGGTCTGGTACTACGAGCGTTTCTTCAACGGGAACTTTGAGGGCGCCAGACGCTGGTATGACTTTCCTGCATACAAGGCTCTGGGTGTGAAAATGGACAGTTTGAAGCAGGATAAGACTGCCAAAGGCAAGCGGTTTCGAAGATATTTCGGTTCCAGAGCTGACAAGCCCGGCAAAATTTTGGAAGCTGATTCCTCCGATAAGCATGAGAAAGACATATTTGAAAAGGATGGTATGAAGTTCGACGATGAACTAAAGCCCATGGTTACTGGTCTCATCATGAAGGACATCTTTGAATCGATGTCGGATTTGGTGCCGGGTCTAGGACAGATATTCGAGCAGAGGATGCATACCATGTTTAGTCAAAGTATGATCGAGAACTTGATGGATTAGATCTCATAGTGCTGGGTAGTGTAGCTGCAGCTCTGAAGTCAGTATTTCCTCCATTGATCAGTAGGACTGATTGCCTCTTCCTTACTGCTGCAAGCCTTCAGATATCAAAAATACGCCAACGTTCAAACCTGTGTTTTGACTAAGGTGTTGAAAACTATGGCAATAGAGTTGACTGAATTAGTCACAATTCAAACCAGTCCTCGCATACTGTTGTGAGCTGAGGTATAGTTTGAAGTAACAAACATTAACGTAGTTACGTAGAGGGTAAAACCATTGGCGCATCTGATTATATCACACCCTTATGCACCTTTGACATGAAATTTTTGTCCTCAATACACCCGAGCGTTGTGAGGGGCTCGTAAGTCTGGATAAACAGGTCTTCGTATTCTGTATGTTACTATGAAAAACCTGCGGAGTTTTAGAACTGTCCGTCTGGCAATTTCTCACAGCGACTTATTATTATGTGAGCTCTATGGTCACGGAGAACCCTCATATCGGTTTCTTGAAAATCATTTGGTATTATTGAAAAGGTAATACAACATGAAATATATACAGGCCTCATACCACTTCTATTCGCTACTATTCGAGCACTACACAAAAATGTGGCGCAATCTCGTAGCGAAACCTTGACATGCTCGCGACCCAAACCACCACCACTGTAATGAGCTATAGCTATCGAAGGAGAGAACACAAGCTCGAGAGGATGAACAGAGGCCTAGTACGCGTTCGAGCCTATCTCAGGAAGTTGCGAACTTGTGAGACAACATCTTCTGCAAATTGATAGAGGTGACCATGGCCCGAATCCGGATAAAGAACGAGAAGCGCATTTGAGAGCTTTTGCTGCATAGCAAAGCTATTTACAGTTGGCGTAACCTTATCGGTTCTTCCACTTGTAATCAGGACAGGACCTTGGATGGCTGACAAGCGATTGAAAAAGTTGGCGTCCGAAACGAAATCCACGATGGCCTGGAATTGCGCGGCATCCCCAGGTGGGGTGACAAATTCTTTGCGCTCTTCGCCCTCAATCTGACGCTCATGAATCCTCTGCCACCACATCCGCCCTGCCTCCTGGCTCGAATTGGACGAAGAAAAAAATCGAAGTAGGAAAACGCCTTGATCAGGACCCCTTGATGGATTTCCTTCTGCCAATTCCGTCAAATTGGCAATGGATGTACCGGGTCCGACTCCAGATTGCGTTCCTGACAACACAATCTTATTCACTAGGTGGGAATGCTCGATGGCGATATATTGGGAGATCATGCCACCAAGTGAGAAGCCCATAAAATTAGCTTTGGGCACGCCAATAGCTGTAAGGAAATCTACTGCAGTCCCAGCCATGCTCGAAACAGTGTTTGGAATAGTGCCTTCGCTATGTCCAACCCCAGCGTTATCGAAGATGATAACCTCTTGATCACGAGCAAGAAGGTTGAGAAGCATTGGGTCATTGGTGTCCATAGATCCAAGGAAGTGAGTCGTGTAGACCAAAGGTAATTCGGATTGCTTGCCAAAGCGGCGATATGCAATTCTGACGCCATTGACAGATATGTAACTAGTTGGCGCATTCTGTGCCATGGCCAGAGAATTGTTGGGCCAGGGTGCATCCCATAAATTGAGCAGTGGACTAGCCGAGACTGGAGTGGCAAGGAGGGTGGCAAGAGCAGCGAACCTCATCGTGTTAATAGAGCTTCTTCGGTTGTATACTCGAAGTTTAAACAGACTCATGTGCCAGAGTCTTCAATCTTGTTCAAAGAATGGGAGTTGTGAGATCAAAAGGCGGTCGTTGGTTATCTGGTAAGATGGAATGCAGATTGTTAATCGAGTCGATTCTGACTTACTGAGGATCCAGGTCACTTTATATACACACATCACTACTGCCCTATGCACGGCATGATAACTTGAGCCTTTGTCATCTCATGCTTGAGTTTGGAGTTATTAGATTACTCGGATGTAATTTGCCCCACTATCTTCTGAGTTCAATAGACAACGATATGCATACAGAAGATTACTATTCACCGGACTTTCGAGTCGACTATTTGACCGACTCCCTGAAGACTTTTTACAATAAAAGCATTTCTCAACTTCAGTACTAGCTGAAATTCGGTTTTGAACTCAAGGATGAGGAGATAACCGAATTTCTAGTACTGATGACACAGTGGTTAATTTCTCCAGACATTTCTCTCTTCACCCCCTTTGCCTTGCTTAAATGTTAGCCAACAAAGCCGAGTCCAACATATAGACGTGCTACACATTTGAGAACATCAGGGGAGTTTTTGTGGTTAGATTTCGAAAGTACGTAATGAGTTGGGTCCGAGAATCTGCAAAGACTTGCGTACTGCTATCTCCCATTATCTAAACCGATCCGGGCAGTGAAGGAATAGGAGCTGGTCCATGCCTGATCCTCACTGCAAGTATATCAGCAAGACCCAGACAGAGCTCCTGTAAGCCAACCAAATCCTCCCTCGTCGCACCATTCCAGAGCATGCCCTTCATATGGTGCTGCAGTTGGTTCTGGCAGTCCATGCCATACAGACTAGCAACCATCACCCAGCCAGTCGTCAGATCATCCAAGACTCCATCGAACGAGAAAATTCTCGCGTAAAGCACTTCTGCTCCCAATCAGCACGTGCGATGCGTATAGATTCTGCGTTTTGCGAAGGAAAAGGATTTTCTTACCTCGCACAATAAACGCATAGTCTGGACTAGCTCGTACAGATGCCTCCGGATCAAATGCTGGATTTCGCGCATATACACTCCTCCAAAATTTCATACCTCTCTCCCTCGCTTGCTCATCCGTCTCCTTTGATCGCGGTGACTCCAGCTCTCGAAGTTCCGCAGGAATACAGTCTGATAGGATGCGCATGGCGTTGCCTGTTCTGCACGCTCCTACGGTACCCGTGGACTTGATAAGACCCTCGCGGACGCGATTGATAGCCTTCTTGCGAGCCTCAATCGAGTCGGTTCTTGATAGAATGGTGGAGTCGAGGTGCTTGTAGACTTGAGGGATGACATCCGGGTAGTTGGTCGATGAGAGCATAACGAGGACGCATGTGTACCAACGTAGCTTTTCATTTGTCGTTGACAGTGTCTGGACTGGCTGGAAGAAGGAGTCAGGGATCAGAGGCGTCTCTGAAGTCATCATAGGTTACAATGGTCGTCTGGCTGTCTCAATGCTTGAATGTGTAGACGGGTGTTCATGAAGCGAAGTCACTGATGAGTGCCGGTGCGGAGGTACATCTCCAAGTCTGGAGCAGGACCAACTTTGAAATGGACGTCAATGGTCGGCAATTCGGGAGTGGTCTAAGTCAAAGTTATGCAGTTCTCTACCGCCTGTAAAGTTTCTCGAACTGCGAGCTTCTCTCCGCATCCCACTTTTGATCAACACACTGCAGATTGCCGGACATTGAATACCGCTCGGTCAATCGGATCCAGCCGGACTTCGTGAGCTTAAGTATCATTATAGAGACTTAGCTGGTTCACGAACCTACAGCAAAATCTACATGTTTTTTTCGGCAAGATCAAGGCCCGCCATGTACATCGTCAGTCCACTATCGCAGTGCGCCAGCCCTGAGAAAAGGGACAAGGTGCGTTCGATTCCCACTATCTTTTGGCATTACACCAAATTCAGGGCCCGCAGTTTCTGGGGCATATAGCACAGATAGCTCTTATCGCTCTAGCAACAGAGCCGAACTGCTATGGCTATGCGTGGTTCCTCAGCGCCGGCGACAACGACGTGGTGGAAGGCCACTGGCTCCGTGGTTTCGAGGTGTAAGATTTATATTACTTACACTAAGTACGCAAATATAATATTCTGACAACGTCAGGTACGCAAGTCCAGAAGCAAATCAAGTAGAACACCGGGCAAGCGATGAGTACAAAGCTTTTCGAATAGTTGTCGGTGAGGAAGGCCTCCTTACCAAACCCAGCGACTTACGTTTCTGGCGTCCGACTGGTATTGGCTTCCTCACTAAAAGAAATCAGGAGGTCTTTGGTGGTCAGTATAGCTCGGCAGGAGAGCAGTATATCATCACGGATGAGTTCAGTCCGAAACTTGGCGAAAAGGAAGAACTCTTCGATATACTGAGGGGCGTCGCGGAAGCTGCGCTGAATGACGAGACAGTTCTGTCGTTCTGGGTACAAGATCGGTTTGGTACGGAGACGAGCACTCGCGAAGAAGGTATTGAAGATACGGTGTATATCTTCTTGAGATGTGGCGATCAGGCATCTGCGAAAGTCTTCTGGGAGCAGACGGTAGGCTCCAAATCGAAGAAGGTTGAGCACAGGAACAGGCGGACGACGACTTGGATAGGGTCGGGCATTGGCTTCCTGGGTAGATAAGTTAAGCGCTGAAATTTTTGAAATCTCATCACACAATATCCGAAGTGCCATAAGACATTTTCATTACTTTTCGTGCATCCAAACTGGCACAATGCCCAGATACGAAAGCGTCACATTCATGGCTAGAATAGTCCATGAAGAAAATGGCGAGTGTCGTTATTGTTGTTTACATTATCGCGATACCATTTGGTGGCGAAGCGACAGCTCCTGTATAATATAGAGGTGCAGACGTGAACAAGAATGACCATCGACCGTTCTTTCTGCACAGCTTCGCCAATCCCTCCAAGTTGAAGAGTTCTCCAATTGGGGTGCCCCAGCCAGCAAGCAGGATAGGATGTAAATGCCATTCTTTTTCCGTTGGTGCTTCACTTCATATCAGTAAAAGCACATTAGGACACTTGGAGATGTTCTGGGACTTACGCCTGACTTCAAAACCCGGAGAGTCGCTCACGACGGCAGCGAACTGGTTTTCCCACAACCATTCAGTAGTTTCTCGACTCTGACCTAAACCGCACCATTCCTTTCTGCTGGCAACTTCAATGCGCTCGTCCTCGTTAAGCGACTTGTAAGTAGCGACATAGCCGGTGCGAAGAAAGAGGACATCCCCATTACGGAACTCAGTGCACTGCTCTTCAGCAATTTTCAGCACGTCTTGGAGAGTGATCGCATAAGGACCGAAGTGTGAAACTTCAATCCCCTTCCTTTCGGCGTATGATGCGAAGTCGATCAATACACCACGTCCTGCTAAGCCTTTCTCGGCCCACGGTTGTAGGCCATTGATTGCAGTTCGGTCGGATGCGTGAACGTCTTGTTGAGTGGCTCTGCATAGCAATTAGTTTGCATGCAAACTTCTGCTATCCATATAAATAATACCCGTTGTAGAATTTCTTCTCCTTCTGATAGGCGAAGTGTCTCAAAGAGTCCCACTGGGAACTTCCTTGAGTGTTGAACGAAATCTGCAAGAACAATGAGTAAAGATACGGCAATATAATTCTTTTTACAGAACTAACCACATCGTCATTTACGACAAAGGGGTCTTTATGTATTATTTTCTGCTGGAATGCTGCTCTACCTAGTAGCGGAGGACCAAAAAAATCCAGCGGGAGACTTAAATATAATATGTCAGCCATTGCCCTTTGGGTCGAAGTTGTCAACCTACTCAAGGCCAACCCGATCGCCAGTCTGAACCTCCTCTTTGGTCGTCTTCAGGAGTATATCAGCGGTCAAGTAATTGAGAGACCCCAAAGAAGTGGCTTTTTCGTCACTCCAAAGACCCCACGCTGAGTTTGGCGGGTCCCCTTTACGCAGGGGTAGATCTGCTAATGCGGGCAGCGGACTCATTCTTTTTCCCATATTGTATTGCGAAGACTGATAAGTGTCCGAACAATATAAAAGCAATGCTTTGAAAAGATCCTCCACACATCAGCGCAGACTGGATTTTAATATCCAAAGGCTACTGTCAGTCCGGTTGCTGGAATTGGGCTCAAAGTGGGCCCGGTTCAGTCGGAACACGATGTCCGAAAACTCTCTCCTACGGACTTCGAAACCTTTCGCAGCAATCCCAAGAATGGAGAGGTGTTTAACGTCAAATACATCTAACGTAAACATTTAAACATTCCGAGTCCTCATTTTAGGTACTATCGCTTGCACCTCATACTCCTTCACCCACTCAAATTACTGAACGCTCTATCATGTCGCAAACGACTATCAACGGCGTCTTAATGCGTCTTGTCGAGCCAAAAGATGGGATTGACTCAGAAGCCCTGACTTTTATCCCCAGTTCGCCCTGTCTCAATGTTGAGAAAACATACGCCGCGGTTGCTTCTGATGGCGAGAAGCCTTCCTCCATGACTCTTTACATTCTGAGTGACGTTACGCCCTTAGACACCTCACAAGATCTCTATGATGAAGATGTAAAATCGAACCCCGATCATACGATATCCTGGATTGCATGCAGCTTCATCAATGGCCGCAACAACAATGCAGCTCCCACCGAAAATCCCAGTATCTCGCAGCCTCCGTCTTTCTCGCCGATCGTGGGATCAAAGCTGGTGATTAACGGTTCAACTCCAAGATCAGACAAAGAGGAAGACTACCATGATTGGTATAACATTGAGCATGGCCCCGCGCTTGCGACTGTGCAGGGTTGGAATGCGGGTCGGAGATACAGCTATCTGAAAAGCTATGGAGAGATTGAGACGGCTAATTTCTATGGATTCAACTATTACGATGAGAAGAGTGGACTTGGAGGATCAGAATGGGAGAAAGCTACGAAGACTGAGTGGACGTTCCGAAATCGGGGCAATGCTGCAAAGCCAAACATTCGACGAGTGTGGAAGCTTCAGGATTCCTTGTAAAAAAGGGAATCTCTTTGGAAAATAACATAACTTGATCTGAAGTTTAGATTTTGTCTTGATTGCCTACTGAAATGATTGAGTGGGCGCGAATAAACCATACAGTGTATTTTGCGATATGTCCCACTCCTGATCGTTCATGAAGTTCGTCAAGCCAGACACTACCATGTTTGCACTCGTTTGAAGTGGATCAACAACATTCTGCTGCGAATTCATGTCGTAAAGGTAATGCGCAGCCGAATACATTTCAGTATCTACGGATGCCTTGTCGTGGGGCAGCTGCGGGAAGAGACTCTCGTCAAGGATGCCGAAATCAGGCTGTTGAGGGGCCACTGGTCCTCGCTCTTTCGTACTGATCTCAAATTCGCGTGCCATATCCCGTAGCACCAACAGTGGCTTCTTGAGGCCTGAATTGCAGCCATGTTGAAGCTCACCTAGACATGTCCAAAAGAAGGAAATGAGTTCTGTGAAGTGTCCTCGGTCATGACGCTCTTGGGGGAGGATGATCGCTACGGCCGAATAAATGGCATAAGATAACAGGAAGGGGGCTCGACGAAGTGTGAAAGTCTTTCGATAAGCACGGATGTACTTTTCTATCATGAGCGCGCTGGAGATGCACTCTTGCTGTGGGGGAACTTAGGATTAGTATATTCAGTCCAACTTAAACAGAGGATCCTGTGACGGTTTCTGGACATAAGGAAGGATATCCGAAGAGGACGAAGGGGTGTTACAGTCCCCCGTTATTACAAGAAAGCTCAGAAAAGAAGTAAATAGATAACTCAGAGAGCACTCACTTCGCTCAAACTTTTCGCCTCTTCATCTGAATGTCGTCTGAGATGGCCCTCTTCCATGAAAGCACGGTACAAAAGTATACGTAGGGTGTGAAAAGTTGTACTGCATGCTTGTGTCAGTATTTATGTATTGACCTAAACACAGAGATTGCTCACTATGGTGTGATCTGATGAGGCGGGGGAATTTTGGGCGATTGAGGGTCAAAGAAAAGGTGATCTGGCAGCATGGCAGTCCAATTTTCAAGCTGCGATTCGATTGTTGTCTTCTTCTCAAGCACCACTTCCGTCTTATACCCAACTGTGCAGATTCCGTAAAGCTCGCTGACTCGTTCACCAATTCGCATAAGACTAACGCAGGCGTTGAAGCTTGATATGGCATACGCTGGCTGGGGTTCATAGGCTGACTCCAGACCTGCCGGATCGAAGGAGTCTTGATAAGGCTCCCACTCCTCTAGCTCCTCGAATGTATCCAAAAGTTGGAGAGGAACTCGAGCCTCAGTTGTTGCGAAGCTACACTGTCTGCCCAAATACAAAGATTGTGTGACATCAGTGATGTACGCACCCCAGTAAAGCCGTTTCCGCATCTCATGATCGATATCCTTCTGCAGCATCTGGGTACTTGTTTGAGTGCCATTCTCTTGGTAGTCTGGTCCAAGCATGAGATGACAGCCCAGATCAATGATCATACGGTACGCGGTTCCTGAGAGCGCCCATCCCGCACTGACTTTTCCTCTGGCAACGAGCGTGGCGCTGGTTAAGAGCAGAGCGACGGCCGATGGCACACTCGACTTCCCCATTGCATCGACCAGTAGTTGACAGAACCTGTCATAAAATCGGCTGCCAGAATTCTCAGAGTCACTCACTGATGCTCGTAAGCCCAAGCGATCACTATGAAGCGAGCTGCTATAGTATATCGCATTAAGAAGGAGCTTATTGACCCATGGGCCGCCGTCGGCAATACTAGCCAAGATCGCAGGACGGTAAGTAATAAGATATGAGCAGTGATGGCGATTAAAATGTAGCGTGATGAGGTGTTTCGCAAGATCCGGCTCACAGCCGTCGAGGTCAATGGTCCGCTGGGGCTGTCTGAAGAGTCGATTCTCTCTCTGCCTCTGAACAGTAGCATTGCTGATAAGGCGTGCCCTTGAGCTTTCAACGGCAGCTATACCCTTGCGAGAGACTTTCGATATATTTTTCTTATGAAGAGCTCGCCGCGTTGGCATTATGATGCCGGCTAGGCCGTGCACTGAGGCAACACATCCGTCCTCATGGAAGACACCCGCCACTCTAGCCTCGCAAGGAGAGAGTCCAGTGCCATCATTTTCCATGCTGACGGGGGCAGGCTCCTGCAAAATGGCCTGCCTTTGCAACGTATGTTGACTCTGACCGGAGAAACGTGAGCGGAAGGTTGGAGAGAGCCCCTCGTTGCGTTGGTGCCAAGAGTCAATGTGAGATGAAGCGAAAGTATCCGGCTGCGCGCCCTGGTTTAACATGGTTGTAGCTCCAGCCTGATCAAAGCTCGTATCAATGCTATAGTTTTCGTTCATCTGAGACCGCTCGTTGAAAGTGGTGGACTCGGATCCCGGGGGTGGTCGAAGAGGCGCAGAGACTGAGGACTCAGGTGTCGCCAGCCCGAACTCCTCGTCTTCCGCTTGGTCTTCTCTCGACTCATCGTCACACTGTAAATTCGGACTTCGCGGAGCATTCTCAAGTCCAAGACCGGACGCTGAGAGGCCTGATGTATTCATGTGTGCCAGCACAGCAGCCATGGTCGCCTCCAAAGCCTGAAACCGCGCTCGAGTCGGCCTCGGTTCTCTTCGAGCATCTCGAGGATACTCACATTGAAGGCTACTCGCAACGCACTCGTGGCAGTGTGGACGAATGCCACTGCATTTCATTTTTTTCTGACGGCATGAGGAGCAAGTCCTGCATATTGCCGACTTTTGCTTTGGCTGAATGGTACGTGTGATTCCTTGTGTGGATCGCCGGGGAGGTGCTGTCGTTGAAGGCATGACTGCGACCAGTTCAACCGTCCCTCAATACCTTAATACATGAAGGATGCGGAATTTCGAAGAGGAGGAGCTTTTTTACGAAGGGTGTCTTTCAAAGTTGCCGACGCCGTCGTCTTCTGTTATTCGGAATCGAGCTGACCCAGAGCCAAGAACCCTGAATCCCCACCAAAGATCGGGGAGGGTCCTCAAGACCTCGCGGGGATTCGAGGCCAAGCCACACACGAGTCATACAGCACACTTACTCCATAGATTCTTTTCTGGGCAATGATCTAGTCTGTTTTCCGGACTTCAATGTCCGGACAAGTCAAGTAAACTGGTTTGGCACCTTGCCTGGCGATCCGGACATTGATTTCTCAGTGTCAAGCATCGCTTCATCGCCGCTATTCAGAAATGCTGTTATCAGTTCATAGAACATATATCAAGACATGAAGAACCGTTCAAGCCATGTACTCGCATCATCAACATCACTATTGACCGAACAGCAATCAGTCGTCAGCGCCAGGGGTGAAAAAGTCAACAGTCATGGCGCCCTCAGCAATCTCGGTCGAGCCGACAACAAGTATTGAAACTCCCAAATCCTGCAAGGGGAAAGCTGTCGAAAGTGAACAAGTCGAACGGACGCTGGCAGCTGTGGAGCAACATATATCGAACTTAGCGAAGGATGTACACGCTACCACAAATACAAATCTTGGCCCCGATTACACGATCGTGGAGAAGCCCATCGGCACGAGACGTCCCATTCGGGTGGCTTGCATGGGAGCTGGGTACTCCGGGCTCATGATGGCAATTGTATTTGCCGAGAAAATGAAGGACAAGAATGCTGAGCTTGTCGTCTACGAGCGCAATGAGGACCTTGGAGGCACATGGCTTGAGAACAGGTATAGATCAGACATCCAGTCTTTCCGCTAAAGGCATCGATGCTTATTTGTGTAGATATCCAGGTTGCAAATGTGACATACCTGCCCATAACTATGCCTTCAGCTTTGCACCGAACCCAGACTGGCCAAACTACTACGCAACTGCGGAACAAATTCATGAGTATATGCACAATGTTGCTGACAAATACGAATGCAATCGCTTCATCAAGTACAAGCACTCAGTCAAATCAGCGATTTGGAATGAGAGTAAGGGAAAGTGGGCTATTCAGGTTCAGAACGGCGAGGGAGCTACCATCGACGACGAAGTCGATGTGTTCATAAATGCTGGAGGCGTACTCAAGTAAGTTCTCCTTCATATGAAACTCGAAATTAGATGGTCCGAGACAGGTGCTAACGCAGACAGCAACTGGAAATGGCCCAACATCGAAGGTCTTCACGATTTCAAGGGCAAGCTCGTTCACTCTGCGCGTTGGGATCAGGAATACGACTTTGCCGACAAACGTGTGGCCGTTATTGGTATCGGCTCCTCCGGCATCCAGATCGTTCCCAAGCTCGCCACAGTGGTCAAAGAAATGGATTGCTACGTTCGCACTCAGACGTGGATCAGCCCTGCGCCTGGTATCAACGAACCCACAGCGAATGATCCAGAGATGGATGCAGACTACAACTTTTCAGAAAAGAGTCTCGAGATCTTCAAAGACCCGAGCGTCCTTCGTGACTACAGAGCGGCCATCATGGATCGGCGGATAGAGAATTTTCAGCGCGCCATCGCAGATAGTGATCTCCAGAAGAAGGCTCAAGAGATTTTCCGGAAAAGCATGAAAGGCCGTCTAGGTGACAGTGAAAAGGGGAGGAGAGCAGCTGAGCTGCTTCTGCCCAGCTTCCCTGTTGGGTGCCGTCGACAGACTCCTGGACCTGGCTTCCTCGAGGCCATCACTCAAGACAACGTAGAGATGAGATGGGATGATGTCCAATCCGTCACAGAAAAGGGTATCGTCACCAGAGCAGGCGAGGTCAAGGATTACGACGTAATCGTCTGCGCAACTGGCTTCGACACCTCTTTCAAACCCTCGTTTCCGGTCATTGGCCGAAATGGTACAAACCTCGCCGAAAAATGGACATCCGATCTGCCCAAGGCCTATTTCGGCTTCTTAGTCCCTGACATGCCCAATTATTTTGCCTTCATCGGTCCCAACAGTCCCATCAGCAATGGCTCCTTGGTGCTCGGCGTTCAAGCAACTGCCGTTTACGTGTACAAGTGGCTCGAGAAGCTCCAAACCGAGAGCATTAAGAGCTTCGAGGTCCGCCACGATGTCAACGAAGAGTATAATCAGCACATGCAGAAGTATCTCGAGCGGACGGTGTGGACCAGGGGCTGCCGCAGCTGGTACAAGCGCGGAACTATTGATGGGCCAGTCGTCGCCATCTACGGCGGAACTTCGTTCCACTTTATGGAGGCGATCAAAAATCCTCGCTGGGAGGACTTCGTTATTGATAGATTGGATGAGGCGAAATACAACAGATTTGCGTACCTTGGGAATGGTTTTTCGGGGAGAGAGACAAAGGGCGGAAGTGTGGGCGCGACACAGACTTTAGACTTGGATGAGTACTGGAATTTGTTTGTATTGCCAGAAATCCATAATTAGCGATAGATTGATTTAAAGTCTTACATTTTGTGTGAAGCAGAAGTTCTCTCGATCCTTTCATCGGGTTTCTTTTTCCATGCTTGGGCTTACTCTTCCATGTAAATCGGTTCGTCGGAGGCCGAACACAGACCACAGGATCTTCAAAGATAATGATAGGGAGTAGTCAGACTCACTCTACTCTACTCATCTGCTACAACTTGGTCGATACTTGGTCGGTCGTGGGAGTTACTTCAATTGATGTGGGAAAAGTTCTCACCGAAGTTTCTGCTAAAGACTATAAGCGAGCCCCTTCAGTTGCCGCAACACGCCAGGTTTTATTTACCCACAACTCCCATTCAGTCAGAGATGGAGAGGACTGTATGCTGTTTTCGCCTAATCGTTGGGAAGTCTGAGCTTAACATGCGCCCAATGCCTAGAGAGGACTGAACAACTCGTTCGTTGATTTGATCACGGTTCAAGTATCAAGATTCTGCAACTGAAGTTTTTATCACAACTTCGAAAGACCCAAGTTTCCACTTTGTACTTTATAGGCACAGCTAGCCCTAAAAGTGGTACGGAGGTATTACTTTGAGAAGGTTGTATTTGTACTTGAAATAAAGTCAAGCATGACCAGGTACTGAGTAGATACAAGCGAGGCTGATCGAAATCCGTCGAAGACACCTGCAAGGGAGCTTGCCTGCAACAAACTTTGAATCGGAGATCTATAGTGTGTATCGAAACAGAGGACTTCGATCGCCCATATTGGTAAGCTCTGTCTCGGAGTATCTGGCTCTGGTCTCAGACTCGGGAATAGCGTCACGACGCTTGTTGAGCCATTTGTAGACGATCTCGAGCGCAGAAGCTGACAGGATACCGCCGCAGATGAAGCCCAGCGCTGTCCCCCATCCAGTCTGGTACTTCGGGCTCTCGTCTCCTATAAATATGAATGAGCCCACGATTCCTCCGCAATTGCCCAAACCAATCATCAGCGCAATACCCATCCCTCGTTTCTCTGGGCCGGCAAGGTTGTTGACGGTCCAAGTATTGGCCTGTGACGAGATCTGTGGTCAGTACACAATTTTGGAAATATCGGGATTGCCACTTACACCCGGGACGACTGGATAAACACTGATTGTTGCCAGGTGGATGAAGGTGTAGCAAAGCGCAACGTGATTGGCGATACTGGCACTATAAGTGAAGAGAACGGCATACGCGATCATTAAGCCTGCGAGCGGGCCAACAATGAATGGCAGACGCCAGTGAACGCGATCAGCAAACTTCGCGACAACGACAGCTGATATTGCACCCGCAATATACGGTGGAGCGCTGAGAAGCTGTGCATTAGTGGCTTTAAAGCCCATGTTGACCTAATCACCGGTCAGCCGAACGGTAAAGTCAAGATCTGTATACACTCCAGACTTACCATGATCTGTGGCAAAGTAAATTTGAGTGCATAGGTGGGCACAGAAGAAGCCATGAAGATCAGGGCCTGAAGGTAGATTTGCCAGTCTGTCAAGACCGAAAGAAGGACTTTCATCTTCTGTCTTCTGTTCGTTGTCTTCTCTTCGGGAAGTTCGTTCATCTTCTGTTCCTCACGCCTAATGCCACGGTATTTCCGGTAGAGAACATTCATGTATCTCACCTCGATGTCACTTAGCCACTTGCCAGAGAAGTTAGGAGAGTCGGGCAAGAGCCAAAATGACGCCAGTCCAAGGACGATTGTCAGACAACCCTCGATGATAAAGATCCACGCCCAACCTAACATATGTTAGTCCTTCATTCAAATCTACGAAATTAAAATACCAACCAGCGTAACCTCTCATTCCTCGCATCTCCGCGATACCGGCTGCGAGAAGGCCTGAGAAAGCACCAGACATCGCGGCAGCGCAGTATAGAAGTGACATTCGGAACTGTGTCATATGAGGCGGATACCAGGAGGAGATACTTGGAAGAATCAGCAACAGCACGATTGACTCGAGACCGGAAAGTACTCACATTAGAACGGCACCTGGGAAAAATCTAAACGAGAGATCATTAGTATTGAAGATGGTGGTGTCAGAGTTAGGTTATCTTACCCAGCCCTGAAGGTTCGAGTCAGCTTTTTGGTCCATGAACATATCGAACGAGGCTTGGAATAACTTACTCGAAGACTCCGAGAAGTAGGCGACAGATCATCAGCCCGGTAAAATTCTTTACAAAACCAGTGCACGTCATGACGATTCCCCAGGATGTAACGATGAAACCGATCCATTGTGACGGCCTTCTGAAGCGCATAAGAATAGTATTGGCCGGGATTTCAAGAAGGATGTAAGGGACGAAGAACAGCATATTGGCGAGATTGTAGTCGGTACCCTTCATCCCAAGATCCTTCTCGAGACCTTCGATCTTGGCATTCCCAAGGTTGGCACTGAAACAATTAGCTATGACGGCAAAGTTGACTGTACCACAGGCAACATACCGATCCAGATTCGCAATCAGGTACAAAGACATGAGCATGGGCATGAGCCGCCAGTCGACCTTTTGAAACACCTTGTCATGATCCCTCGTGGGAAACTGATGCAAAAAATTGGCATCTTCGTAGGACAAGCCTGCATTCAAGGAATGCTCGAGATGCAGAGACTCGACCTGTGGGGCCTTTTCGTCCATTTGAACAGAGTCCACAGTGACTTGTTTATTCGTCGACATTTCCTGTGGGAACAGGTGCAAGTCAGAAGAGTAGTGAGATTAGATATGACTGTAGAACTGGAAAGGTTGGAGCATCAGCATCCTTGCCATAAAAAATCAGCAAGATGCTACTCTTTAAATGCCTTGCTCTTGACAAGAGAGTCGGAAAGCATAAACACTATCGTGGTACTGAGCTGCAAAAACCGATGGGCTGGAGACAATGCGGAAATGGACCCCCGGACCCCACAAAGTTGTCCAGAAGCTGGGGGCTCTCCGCATCTCGTGAGGAATCAGCACCACCCTTTTGCTCAGACACGAGCGTCTACTAGTCTTTGTTGCTCCGTCTCCTCACTCGCACGCAGCCTTGGTATATGTTGCCTGCTGCGGCTGACTGAGGGGGTGGACATTGATGTCCGGACGAGCTAAGGCGCCCGCTTACTTGTAATTCGGAATGGTTCGACTGAAGGGATACCGGCCGGTAGTCTTGCTCGTCAACTCCATCATCTGTGGGAAGCCCCATTGGGAAGGCACTCAGACATCCGCCATGTAAGTAGTACCTTTTGCTTGTATTCTTCCGGCCATTGGATGTCCAGAACGGCTGTGTAGTACCATTTCATCATTCCCACAGTATGCCCAGTGCTAATGATGACTAACAGATCCTGGCTGTAAGACCTTCATTTCCGCCAAAGAGACTGGTTTCCACCAATTTCTTGTCTTGGATGTGTATGATTAATAATGGACTTCTCCGAGTTTGGCCAGCCCACGAAAGAGTGGCTCAACTTCATCGCCACCAACCCTTCCACTGCCAAAGATGGCTTTTCTGGAAATGACCCTGCTCAAGCCGAGTTCCTGCGGGATGTCTCGAACAAATCTAGAAGCGCTGCAAGCGAGAAGATGATGGCTGAATCTGGTCTTGAATGCCGCATCAAAAGGAGCACCGTTCAAGTTCCTTCACGTGGGACCCACACCATCCCTCTAAGAATTTACGAGCCACATGTTCTGAACCCAGAGAAGACCATGGGCGCTGTGCTTTACTTTCACGGTGGCGGCTTTCTCTTCGGCGACGAGACTTCTGATGACTTTCTCTGCTGTCGAATAGTCGAGGAGACGAGGACGGTGGTCCTGAGTGTTTTATATCGGCATACGCACAAGTACAAACATCCTGCACAGGTGGATGACGCCCAAGATGCGTTTTCATACATCCGAAAGAACGCAGCTGCTCTTCATCCCGCCTTGCAGCTGGAGAAGCTAATAGTGATGGGCATCTCAGCAGGCGGCACTCTTGCTGCCAATGTTGTTATTGAAGACATCAAGCTAAGCAGGTCCCAGTCTGGCTACAAACCAATAATTACTGGTGCTCTTCTTGTTATCCCATGGCTCATACATATCGAAAATTACCCATTTGACCTTTTCAAGAGTAGGGAGGCTACAGCGAAGGTACAAAACAAAGAGATGCCGGTCATTCCTTCCGAGCGATTGCAGCTCTTCAGCATTCTGCTCGGCAGTGAGGATCCAACAGATAAACGCCTGAATATCGCTCTCCTCTCGCAAGAAGAATTGAAAGGCTGGCCTAGGACATCACTGTTGGTGGCGGGAGCAGATCCGCTGAGAGATGATGGTCTCCTTTTTGCGACCAAGTTGAAGGGTATGGAGTAAGTCGCTCTGCATTTTTCGCAAAGATGTAGTACTAACACTGCTTTGTAGCGTACCGACAAAAGTACATGTGTATCCCGGCCTGCCTCATGGCTTCCGAAGATGGACTCAGCTGAAAGCAACGCAAGCATTCGACGGAGATATTCTTGATAGTATAAGTTGGGCTTTGGGACCCGATCCAACTCAGGTAGATCATGCTAGTCAATGGGATGTATACAAATCAGATAGGTGATTACGAACAGTGGAGCGAGTGTTTCTATAGCTTGTTGAAAGTCCCGTTGTAAAACAAAGTGTTAGCTATACTGATGTATGTAGCTAGACCGTTTGCAAAATTTCCGCGAGGGCTCTTCCATTTGCCGTAGACTCTGAATGAGAGCCTCACAAAGAATCGAGTGACTCGCTAGTGACACTAGAATCCACATGTGGCAGAACTTCGTACCATCAACTTCTGAGATGGAGTAATGATCTGAATCAAGTAAAATGTCTTTGACCCCCCGGACATCTGCCACCGTCTGGGCATCATCCTTGTGGGGACCGCAAGTCCGTGAACCATGTCTGTTAACGGCTTTGATGCACCAGACACCTTCTCTCCCCAGCTTCAAATAGCCCTTCCCCATGAAATGCAAGTGCACGCCCCGGATATTGGTAGCTCTCTCCGCATTGCCGACTCTGTCAAATTAAAATCACTAGGATGCGATTTTCTAACACGGTTCTGGCAGCTCTGAGCTTTGCAGGATTGGGCTTCTCCGCACACCATGGGCTAATTGTGGGAAACTTCGTTCAAGGATCGCTCTACAGCGTACTGTTTGACGACGAAACTTTTGATCTGGAGCTTGTTGCGAACACCACAGTCCCTGCACCTAACTCTCGGCTAAGTTGGAGCGTAAGAAACTCATCTCTTCGGTCATCCTAGCTCAAAAGGTACTTGTCTAACATCAACAGCACGATAAAAGGAGTTTATTCGGGACCAATTACACATACATCAGTGACCAACAAGGTCTCACCATTCCGCCAACATACATGAGCTTCGCCGTCAATAACCTCACCAGCATCGTCCACACGAAGACTCTTCAAGGCAAAGACGGCTGCAATGGCTCCGCCATCTACATCGAGGCCCTCAAAGTGGCGCCATAAACAGTCTATGGCTTCGATTACTGGGGCAAACCGGGCTGTGGAATAGTCATGTCCGTCGACGCTCAAGGGGCCCTAGCAGAAACCGTCCAAGATTTCGACTATTGGCCAGATTCAGGGGTTCATGGCTCAGCGTTCAACAAGATGAATAACATATTGTATGCCGCAGATACTCTGGGCAATGCGATCTGGACTCAACCGATTGACAAGAAAAGCGGAAGGCTCGGCAGACCCATTTACATAACCAAAGGTCTAAAGGATCATGACGGGCCGCGCCATGTTATCCCTCATCCATCTGGCAACGCGCTTTATGCGGTGATGGAAGGCTCAAATCAAATGGTATGGTACGGAATCTCACGCCACACGCAGAAACCCAAGCTCCGTGGCGTGTACAATCTTCTGCCGGAGGATTTACTTGGGGGCGGGAATCATTGGGCGAATGAAGTTGTCGTTTCTCCTAGTGGTGCATACATCTGGGCGACAACTCGTGGAAGGGGTGAAGGAACGTATGGCTACATAGCTGTCTTCTCAGCCGATATGGAGACCGGGGAGATTCAATACCGGAATTTGCTAAGGCCGACGACCACCAGTGGCGGTGTGGCAAACGTCGTGATCCCTTCTGGATTCGACGATCGTATCATTGCGTTGACGGATAATGAAATTGGCTTTTTGGAGATTTGGCAGCTGGATGAGGATGCAATGTGGGCGGAGCCTGTGTCGAGGATTGTTTTGTCGGATCAGGGAAATAGTCGGTATAAGTCGGGGTGCTGTGCGAATGCTGTCTGGGTGGACTGAGAATTCATGTTCAGCGCAGAGCGAGGAGAATGTTGAAGACCGAGTGTAACAAGTATTAGTAAAAACTCCACCTATCTAGGCGCTACTAGCGCCTCGACAACATAAAAGTCAACAAGGAGTCATCAAAAATTGAAGGTCAAGGTTTGTTGAAATCTCGCTTTAAACAGCAACAGAAACTAGTGATGTTATTCTAGACCCTCTCACGATAGCATCAGGTATATCTTCACAGGCTTTTTGATGTATGTTCAATCGACCACTGCATTTATTGCTCTGAATTGTATTATGTCACTCTTTTTTAATCGGTGTGTACCTTTTCCAAGCTTGTGTGAATTAGGAGTCCATTTGATTCATGCATGCTTGTAGTGGTGCAACCATTTGTTCGCTAGCCCACAGTAAGATCTTACATGAGTATAGATCGAGTAATCTATAGCCTCAGAGCAATTACTTTGTAAGTATCTTCGAAGACCAAAGAGACACAAGGCGTGTTTAGACCTGGCGGTGCAATGCAATTTGTGTATCCAGTTGCTTGAGAGGTATTGGTGTCAGAACGTAAACATATCTGCAAATTATGTAGATTACATTTCACCAAAAACAAATATACCCATGGATCATTGCCCAATGAGATGAATTAATACAAATAACATTCGTCAAGTAAACTCCTGGAAATATAGCAGAAACAGATTTGAGACGTCTTATTCGTTTATATTTTCCCTCTTTCATCACATTGATCAATCCTGCTTTCTCACGAGAAGTGACGAACCCTTTTTATCCAGTCAACAACATTATTTACACCAGCTGGCATATCCTTAGAGGTGTGATGCGAGAGATACAGTACGCCAACTTCGCTTTACAGATAAAGTACGCCAACTCGAGAGAACACGTACATTTGTACGGTCGCGACGGAAGTAAAGGGGCCCAGAGAGGATAATATCATGGGTACAGAAGGCATCGACAGTATTCCAAGGACTCTCTAGTCCAATTGAGCCTCTTCTTTGTAATAAAGCGAAAGCCAGGCTAGGAGGGGAATGGCGCAGACATTAAGACGACGCTATGCTATCCATGACTTGCGCACGGGAGTACCGAATACAACCAAGTCCTTGCGACTCGTCCAAAGTAAAATGTCCTATCCTTCCCCTCGGAATTCCCTTTTTTAAAATAGAATAAGTAATTGCTAAGAGCAAAACTTGCTATCTTTCGCCTCGGACCTGGGTTCGCCTAGTCCAGGGCTTACTTTCCCCGCTTATAATCGACGTTGGAGTCTTCACAACAGTAACGTGTTCAACATCGGAAGGCTCGTACTACCAGAAACAGTATACGACGATAGCGCAAAAGACGCATGCAACGGTGCTAAGCCCAGTTGTGTGACGGAAGATCAGCCTTCTTTCAAGCTTAGTCGCGAAGACTCGGACCACTAGCCAAATCGATTGAAGGATTACGAAAGCTTTGGCAATAAAGTTGGACTTGCTTCGATCGAATATATCTGCTTCCGTCACAATGGTAAGTGGGCCATTCGAAGCTTCCTAGCATAATGTCACTACGAAGCTATTAATCAAGATTAGATGGAACACACCAGATGAGTCATGGAAGGTCATACTTACTATAATCCTTGAGGCTTACTTAGAGCAAGTCCCCGCTTAACAGTAACATCTCGCATTGTCCTCTTGTATGAAGATCTTGAGTTTTTAAGGATCAGCCGCAACCCACCCGCGATAGCGTAAAATCAATGCGTCAGAGTTACCTTCGCGTAAGGAGAGGAATTTTTGTACGAGAAATAAGTAAGATGTATGTTGTATAAGTTTTAATTTTGAGGAATTATATCTTAAAATTTAGAATTAAGAATTTGATTCTATTTAAAGTATTCGGGAATATGATTGAATTATTGTAATTTATACGAAGTCTTATATTGTTAAAGTCTGTAAAAGGGTATCGTGATTTATTATACTTTGTAACGTAATATGATCAATTGTTTTGGATCTTATTGACTTATTAATACTTCTATATACGTATATTTTATTAAATTGTAATTATTAAAAATTTCTAATTTTATATATTGTAGTAAGGCATGTGGTAAATCAGGTGATTTAGACTTGGGTATATATATGGCTTTAAAACACGTGTAACTAGCTTTACCAGGTAAAGTATACGGTTCGCAAACGTAATCTGTTTTTAGGGGATAATATCAATCGATTTCATTTGTTTACATTGGTAATCTACGCAAGGAAGCACATGATTAAGGCTTTGTCTTTACATATTTTTAAAGTTTGCGTTTTTATTGTGATTTATTTCATGTAGTTAAATAAAGTAAAATTCTTATTAGTGTTTTAGTACTGTTAAGGTCTAGTTACATTGCTTAATAATCAGATATTGTAGCGGGGATGCTGGTACAAGCACTTGGGCCGGAATAACTTTTTTTTCCTTCTTTTTGCCTATAAGTAGATTAAGCGAAGTCTTATATTAGATAGACGGGGATCAAGCTTTTAAACAGGAGGCACTATGTATAAAATACACTTTTTTTCAACCTTATTTATATTTATTTATATCCTTGTGTTATACTTATCAGCTTTTACTTAACTTTTTTTATATAATATAAACAATTTATCCTTTTATATTGGCGCCCGATAAAAGGCTATTTATAAGTAAGATTGTTTATTAAATAACGTTTATAAATTTGAAGTTTTGAATAGTAGTATTGTGGCAGGGCCACTTGATTTTGGTAGTTGGATGTCACGTTATTGGATGCGGCTTTGCCGAGCCCGCTTCGGTATAAAAGCTAACTTTCCTTCTATTCCTTTTAATAACACTTATCTTATAACTAACGATAATTTTTTTATTTAATATATTCTTTTTTTTACCTTCAAAATAACAAATCCTGCTACTCAGATTTATCTTATCTTTTGATTTAATCAAATTGTTTTTTTATATTAAGTCTACTTTTATGCTTTAAGTGTTTCTTTTCTTGTTATATAGTTGCTTAAGATTTGCCCTTTCATATATTTATAATAATCGATGCAAGGATAAGTTCTTTATAAGGGAAAAACTAGGTATGATTAAATAATATAAATCTTATATTAACAAAATATGTATAAGGTTTAAGAAATGATAATTATATGAATTGAGAAAGCTATTTATTTGGTTATCTTGTAACTTTTAATATAAAAAACAAGTGCAGCGGGGTGTGATTGTTTGAAAGGTAAAAGACAAGCTTGTTAATAAATTAAAGTAATTCTTATTTGTATCAAAGGAATTTCCGAGGTATTGAGAAGTCTAAGCCTTCGCTTTTAGCAATTCTGATTTAGCGTTTTATATTACTGAAACGCATTTATTTTCTTTCGGTTTTAAGCTTTTTAGTAATACCTCCGGCTAACTAATGAACTTCACAAGTATAAGGCAATTAAGCGCTAGTTATTAAGATAAGTAAACCTTTGGAGATAAAGTTAAAAAGAGGCAAGTGCTTTTAGTATAAAGATATCTATCTTGCGCATTTTATATATTTTCTTTTTTTTAATAAGTTCGCTATATTTGAATCTTTTTAATACTTATTTTGGTGTTTCGTTTGCATTACATTGTTTAATTTTTGTTGCTTAATAATTTGAATCAGCTTTTTATGTTAATAGTTTTATCTAATGTTTGTTTTTAGCCTATCAATTCTATAAGCGGAGTATTTGGGGGAAGGAGTTTGGGTATTAAAAGCCTAGGCGTTTCTAATAGCTATAGCGTTATCAGGAGCCTTTAGCGCTGAAGGTATTTGGGAATTTAAAGAATGTTTTTTTTTTCGTTATTATTTTTCTTTTATTTGCATATGCATAATATTTTCAATTAATTTTCTGTATTTCGATTACTAATTTTTACTAAATCTTTACATTTTAAGATTACTAAATTTCCTTACAAAATAGCAACGCGAAACATTAAAAGTGGATCTCCTAAAAAGGGGAGCTATCAGGCTTTTACAATTAGTATATTTTCTAGCGAAATGCTTAACTTTTAGGTTGGAGCTTTTAAAGTCTTTAAAGCTTCTTTCCCTTTAAAGGGAAATAATAACTTTTCTAGATAATCCGGTTTTAAAGTCAAATCTTGCTTTATTAATAGCATTGAAGGAGGCATTGGAAAAGGCAAGGGAAAGGTTATTTCTTTAGCTTTAAATAGTAGTTTTGAAGAAGTTGGACCTTTTAAGAGATCACATTATATTGACACTTCCGATATTTACAAGCTTTAAATATACTTAAGTTAACTTATGCTTGCCTTTAGAATTGCTAAAGCCCTTATATTTGACGAAACTAAAATTACAACATTCTTTAAAACAATTAACAAGATGTTTGCAACGTATAATATTATTGGAGATTAAGAGAGAAAGCAATAAGTTTTAGATTACTTATTCTTTTCGGTAATGTAAAACTTGAAATAAGTTAATTATTATTAGCAGCTATCTTACTTGGATTTTTATTTAGCGGCTTGTAAGGAATATTAAAGCTAGGATTTCTATTATCATTTTTATATAATAATTTACCTTGATTTGATTATTCAAAACTTTAGGGAAGTTTAAGATTAAACTGGCATTTACACTTAGGTATAACTTTAACATTTTTTGAGGCTATTTCAAGAAGTGACGTATAATTGCAAGCAAAAGGGAAATCTCATGAAAAAGATGATAATGCTGAAGTTTATTATTGCACTTTTAAAACACTTGCAAAAGAAGGCTATCGTAGCGGCTTAAAAGCTTGGGAAGAAGTTTGATTAAGATAATATTATGCCTTTTAGTAAGGTCTTTGATAATATAAAGACTCACGTTAACAATAAAAAAGACTTTAATAAACTTCTAAAAAAACAAAAAATAGCTATATCAAGAGGGTATCCCAAAAGTGGAATTTATTAGAACATATTTAATAACCCTATAATCATTAGAATTCTATTACTTGGAAAGCTTAATTACCAAGCCAACTTTATTAATTATAAGAATAACTTCTTAAGGAAAGTCATTAATGAAACTTTTTGATAAGAAAAGCTGCAACGGGAGTTCCTTACGATTTAAGCCTTAAGCCAGAAGATGATACCTACTTTATAGCGTCTTATCGATGGGATTTAAAATGCCATTAAAGATAAATTGGAAATCATTATTCAAGGATTCGACTTTTTATGTATTTTACACGCTATAACTAAAAAAGCTCAAAATATAAACCTTATAGCTGAAATTAATAGCCTAAAGCTTTATAAAGCTATTCAAGATATGGCGATTATATAATATAAGCAAACTTTTTACGATAAGTATAAGTGCTTTAAGAAACCAGCTATAAAAAGGTGTAAATAGTGCAATAACAAGCAAAAACCTAATATAAAACAACAAGCGTAACATAATTATATAAATTAATGTTATAATTATAAGAAGTTTGTTAATCTTAGTATTATTTATAAATCTAATGAGAATAACTATATTTGCATCAAATTATTTAAAAAAAGCAAAAAGGTTTACTTTATATCATTTTCAAACGATAGCAAAAGTCGCCGAAATCATGTTATTTAGCAAATACTTAACATTATTAATAATATGGATCTTAAAAGACAAGCGAAAGCAATATAAGAAATGCTAAAGCAATCGAAGGAAGCTGCCCTAATTCAAGAAGGCTTATACGCTTCAAATTTGGGAAGTAATATAAGGAACATTGAAGCTTTTTGGGAGTTTGAAAGCGATTTAAACATTTTTAAATAAAGGGATTGTAGTGAGGAAAGCATTGCTAAAATTCAAAACCTTATTATTAAAAACGATAATAATTTAAAAGCTATATTTGTAAAGCTTATGGAAACAAAAGTACGGAAAATACTAGCATGAGCCGAACTTTATAAAGCATTTAACAACTTGTAAAAGCGAATCAAGGTTTAAGCTTCTTATGGAAAGCTAAAAGTTTAAGAAGAAATTAAAAGCTTTATTTGATTTGAAGGAGTATTTGAAGAAAAGATTAAATCAATGGAAATCAATGCCCTCGGATTTATTAAAAGGGCCCCTTTAGAAATCCTTATTTGAGGTATGAAAAGGATTACTAAAAAGTCAATAGCTATTGCCTCGCTTCTTGAAGCAAAGAAATCTTTAATATCAAAGTTTTCAAATTCAGTAAGCACGATAAGTTTATTTTCGAAGTTATTGAATTTTATTTAGAAGGTTTCCTTATGAAGTCCTAAAATGCAAAAAGCTTTAAACAAGGGAAATTACAAGTTGGACGTAATAATCGACAAATTATTAGCACAAATAAAACTCCTGGGAAACTTTATTTTAAGGGAATACTATATGCTACTAAATAAGCCAAAGTTAATTATTTCCCAAACTTAAAATATTAATCAAAAGATACAAAGATAATTGAAAAACGTTATAATAGAATCATTTTGTATAAGTTATTTTGATAATAAAAACGTTTTTATTTTAAAATAACTTTTACTAATTATTTTAATTCCTTTAAGTATTAACAATTATAAATCCGAAAATGTTGCACAAAAGAATTACCTCTCAAATAACAAACTTACTTCTACTTTAAATGAAGAAAAGTCTGAATAGCATTATAAGAAGGATACCCCTCTAGGACAAAGCAAAAAGTACCGCACTTAAGTCGAACAAATAAATACTTATCATAACATCTTTAAGCCGGACCTTGCTTTAAAGCTCTATATTCGCTAAAAGCTATAGCAAATGAAAGTCTCAGCAACTTATAATAGACTTATAAAAGGTTTTTAGCTTTAGCTAGCACTTAAAATTATACCTATTATTAGATTCTTTTTAATAATTCTTATCGTTATAATCAAATGCTATTACTCAAGGCTCACTCAATTATGGAAAGATATGCTTATTAAGAGCAACTTGCTAATTCCTTTATTTAAAGGCGCTGAAATATACTTGCTAAATATGGAAAGAAACTAATCGGCAATTTTCTACTTATTAATACTAAAAATAGTAATTACGATTCCTGGAAACATTAAAATCAGCGACATGAAAGTTACCCTTAATAATGAAGCTGAAATCAACTATATTACACTAAAAATGGCAATCCGGTTAAGCCTATCGATTACCAAAAATCAAAGTATAATCTTGAAAACTATTATTGGAACAAAATCTTGCTTCATTAATTACGCAAATAATATTGCTGTTATAATTGAAGACTTAGTTGTTTGCATTCGATTTTATGTTATAAATATTTCAAGTATCAAGATAATTCTAAGCTTTCCATTCTTTTAAAAGGCAAAACTTTCTTTCCGATACCCTTCGGACAAAGAAGGTAAATCGATTTTAACTTAACTTTGAAATCACCGATTGGTTTGAGATCTTGTGATTCAAACTAATTTTGCTACTTATGAAATAAAAGACATCTCTATAATAAAAAGCGAGAACGAAATTGGCCGAATTTAACATAATAAAAGCCAAAGTAATGATTATACCTCAAAGAGGAAAAATAAGTTATTAAAAAACAAGTAACCGATAGTATTTAAAGTTATGCTGTTGGTATAATTGAATGCTTTAACAGCTACACCTCCTTGCTTAAGGCTAAGCGTTTTAAAGAAGGGGGCGAAGACGATTTTATTAAATCGAAAATAGAAATTTTGATAAAAAAATACTTGCACCAATTTTATATATAACAAGAATTTTGCATTTGGATGGCCGATTTCGAGAATTCAGAAGCCTTACTTGAAGGTAATTAAATAACAAACCCAAAGTTAACTTTCGATTTTATTACAGATTACAAAAACTTAGAATTTAATAACCCTTTCAAACCTAACAAGTAAATCTATCAAGTGTAAATGATATATAAGTCGAAGGCTAAAAAAGTGCAACTAATAAATGAAGCTGACGGGATTAGTAACCCTCCAAAAGGAAAAAATAATTGATACAAATATTTAAAAGCTTGAGATATTTTGCAATAGCAAGTTAAAAAATATCAACACTTACTTTTACTTTGATTTTTAGCAATTCCTTATGAAACCCGACTTACTTTAAAAAGATTCGCTAATTTTGATGTGGGAGATATGCTTTTCCTAAAAGAAAAAATATTATTTAACGAGATGATACTTAATCAAGAAGGTATTATTTCTTTTAAATAATTTAAGTGTAAATAATTTTATAAAAATGTCTTTTCTTTAATAATCTTAAAAACAATTCTGTATAAGGCATAGCAAGCACCAAATTTCTTGCTATTTTAAGCATTAATCTCAAAAGTTATGAAAATGATATAAGATTACTTTAACAAAGAAATTCTAAAACTTTCAAAAAGATTATATTGGAATGTTTAATTTTTAATTAAAAAGAAAAAGCCAGGCAAATATCAACTTATTAATTCGGCAATAATGCTTAATGCGATAATTTGAAGAAACGCTAATTTACCTCAATTCTTTATAGGATCGATTATAGTAAAAATGCTGGAGAAATAATGGTTTTAGTAAATTCTAATGGTGATAGTTGGGGAGGCTTTTTAGTTTAAAAAGACAAAGATAATAGGAAGTTACATTTTACTTGTTATAAAAGTGGCTTCTGGAGTAAGACGGAATGTAATTACAACGCTATTAAGTAAAAGTGTAAAGGAATGCTACATATCTTAAAAAAGCTGAAGATTTGGCTTATTAGAATGCATTTTGTTATGAAAACGGACGCTAATACGCTAGTAGCTTAATTGAACGAAGCTGCTTACGATTACCTTAACGTTATGCTTATACGTTGACTTATTTGAATTAAGCTTTTCGACTTCGAGGTTCGATATATTAAAGGCGTTATGTATATCGTTGCTAATTTTTTTTTTAAAAGGTTTAAATACCTTAAAGATATAAAATCAAACATCGCTAAAAAGAATAATAATAAAGATTGGATTTTTGCTAAGCTTAAAGTATATAAACTTTATTTTATTAAAGCTATCAAAAAGAAAAAAAATAAAGCTTTTATAAACCTTAAGCTAAAAAGATGAAGTAATATTCTTAAGAAAATAAAAAAGCAAATTTAGAGACTTCAAGAAGATGAAGAGATTTCAGTATCGAGCTTAGATATGAAAAGCAACAAAAGAAACTCTTAAACTTTACTAGTATCCTTTAAGGATTACGGTGAAGACTTTTTGAAAATCGCCGAATATGTTATAACAATGAAAATTCCAAAGGCGATAAATAAGAGGAATTTTCGGAAATTTAAATAAAAGGCTTTAAATTACGGTGTTTACAATGAGAAAATTTGAAAATTATTAGCGAGAGGTTCGCTTATAAAGCTTGTTATTAATATTAATAAAAATAAAAGCTGAATTTTTAAAAGTTGTTACGATGATTTGGATTATAAAAGGCAAAAAAGCATATATTATCGAATTTTAGTAAGGTATTATTAAAAAGGATGCTATAAGAATGCTACTAAATATATTAAGACTTGTATTAAATGCTAACATCAAGACGCTAAAAGACAAAAAAAGTTTCTTTTCCCCACTACCTTAAATGGCTTAATGAAAAAGTAAGTTATTGATATCATTTATATGCTTACTTAAGACGGGAAAAAGTACTTGATAATAACTTGAGACAATATAAGTAGATAAGTTGAAGTTAAAGCATTTTTTTTAAAAACAGTAGATCAAGTTGCTAAATTCATTTAGCAAGATATTATATGTTGCTACGAATTCTTTTAAAAGCTTGTTATTAATAAAGGGGATAAGAATATAAAGGAAGTTATTCGGTTATTTAATAAAATGGAAATTTAAAGGATATAAGTTTTAGCTTATAATTTCAAGGCTAATGGAATAATTAAAAAAGGCTACGGACCGATCAAAAACGCACTCTCGAAAATGGAAGGAAAGTGGATAATAAATCTTTTGGCGGTATTGTTTGCTAATTGAATTATAACAAACGCTTTCATAAATTATATGCCCTTTTATTTAATTTATAGGAAAGAGTTTATTTTCTTTGTGGAAATTTGTTACCTTACTTAGAAAAGCTTGTTTACTAAAGAAATCGAAAACCGTAGCAAACTTATTTAGCTTCAAGTTACCTAGTTTCAATTTAAGCAAAATCATTTGAATGAAGCTTACCTTTAAAAGACACGCTAAAGATAAGAAGAAAAAGAAGCTTTTAACTTTAATTATAACATTCAACATCGGCTTTTAAAAATCAAAGATTTAATCTTAAGGCACGATGTTTTAAGAAAAATCGACAAAAGCTTTAATAAAACATTAAACTTTTGATAACTTAGATTATATAAGATTGCTAAAGTTAATAATAAAGGGTATTACGTTTTGAAAGAATTAGGAAATAATAGCCTTTGACTTAAGAGGACATACGCTAAAAATCAACTTAAACTTTTCCACAAGCGATAGCACTTTATTTACAATGCTAAAAATAAAGTTTTAAAATGGCATTTTAGTGATATAAGCGCTACTTCAAGTAAGGAAGATACTTTACTAGCTGACTCTTTAGATTTGGAGAACCTTAAACACATTACTAAATAACATACAAGGCCAGATGGAATAATAATTAAAGTACTTGTTTTAATGTTTGAATAAAAGAGCTAATACTGTGGCAGGGCCACTTGATTTTGGTAGTTGGATGTCACGTTATCGGATGCGGCTCTGCCAAGCCCATTTCGGTATAAGAGCTAACTTTCCTTCCATTCCTTTTAATAACACCTATCTTACAATTGATGATAATTTTCTATCTAATACATTCTTTTTTCTACCTTCAAAATGACAAATCCTATTATTCAAATTTATCTTATCTCTTGATTTGATTAAATTGTTTTTTTATATCAAGTTTACCTTTATGCCTTAAGTGCTCCCTTTTTTATTGTGTGATTGCTTGGGATTTGCCCTTTTATATATTTATAATAATCGATGCAAGGACAAGTTCTTTATAAGGGAAAAATTAAGTATAATTGAATAATACGAGTCTTATATTAACAAAATATATATAAGGTTTAAAGAACGATAATTATATGAATTAAAGGAGCTATTCATTTAGTTATCTCGCAACCTTTAATATAAAAAATAAGTACAACGAGGTGTGATTATTTAAAAAGTAAAAGATAAGCTTATCAATAAATTGAGATAACCTTTATTTATATCAGGGGAACTTCCGAAGTATTAGGAAGTCTAAGCCTTTGCTTTTAGCGATTCTGATTCAGCGCTTTATATTATTAAAACGCATCTTTTTTCTTTTAGTTTTAAGCTTTTTGGTAATACCTCCAGCTAGCTAACGAACCTTATAAGCATAAGGCAATTAAGCGCTAGTTATTGGGATAAATAAATCTTTAGAAATAAAGTTGAAAGAAGGCAAATGCCTTTGATATAAAGGTATCTATTTTACGCGTTTTATGTATTTTTTTTTTTTCAACAAGTTCGCTATACTTAAATCCTTTTAGTATTTATTTTAATATTTCATTTGCATTACATTATTTGATTTTTATTGCTTAATAATTTAAACTAGCTTCTTATGTCAATAATTTCATCTAATGTTTGTTTTTAGCTTATCAGTTTTGTAAATGAAGTATTTAGGGGAGGGAGTTTAGGTATTAGAAGCCTGAGCGCTTTTAACAGCTATAGCGTTATTAGGAGCCTCCAGCGTTGAAGGTATCTGGGAATTTAGAGAATGTTTTTTTTATTATTATTTTTCCTTTGTTTGCATATGCACAATATTTTTAATTAATTTTCTATATTTCGATCACTAACTTTTACTGAATCTTTACATTTCAAGATTACTAAATTTTCTTACAAAATAGCAACGCGAAACATTAAAAGTGAACTTCCTAAAAAGGGAAGCTATTAAGCTCTTATAGCTAACATGTTTCCTAATGAAATGCCTAGCTTTCAAGTTAAAGCTTTCAAAGTTTTTGAAACTTCTTTCCCTTTAAAAGGAAACAGCAACTTTTTTAAGTAATCTAACTTTGAAGTCAGATCTCGCTTTACTAATAGCATTAAAAGAAGCACTAAAAAAGGTAAGAGAAAAATCACTTCTTTAACTTTAAATAATGATTTTGAAAAAGCTAGACTTTTTAAGAAACCACATTATATCAACACTTCCGATATTCACAAGCTTCAAGTACATCTAAGTCAACTTATGCCTACCCTTAAAACCGCTAAAGCCCCTACATTTGACAAAGCTGAAATTACAGCATTCCTTAAAATGATCAACAAGATGTTTGCAACGCATGATATCATTAAAGATTAAAAAAGAAAGCAATAAGTTTTAGATTACTTATTCCCTTCGATAGCATAAAATCTAAAACAAGTTAATTATTACCAACAGTTATCTTACTTAAATTTTTATTTAGTAACTCGCAAGGAATATCAAAGCTAAGATTCTTACTATCGTTTTTATACAATAATCTATCTTGATTCGATTATTTAAGACTTTAGGAAAATTCAAGACCAAATCGGCACTTACACTTAGATACAACTTTAATACTTTTTAAGACTATTTCGAAAAGTGGCATATAATTGCAAGCAAAAGGGAAATCTCACAAAAAAGATAATAACGCTAAAATTCATTATTACACTCTCAAAACATTTGCAAAAGAAAGCTATTATAACGGCTTAAAAGCCTAGGAAAAAGTTTGATTAAAACAACACTATACCTTTTAGTAAAATCTTCGACAATATAAAAACTTATATTAATAATAAAAAAAACTTTAACGAATTCTTAGAAAAACAAGAAATAACTACATCGAAAGGATATCCCAAAAGTGGAATTCATTAAAACATATTCAATAACCTTACAGCCATTAGAATTCTATTACTTAAAGAGCCTAATTACCGAGCTGACTTTATCAATTACAAAAACAACTTCCCAGGGAAAGTTATTAATAAAACTTTTTAACAAGAAGGGCCGTAGCGAGAGCTCCCTACGACTCAAGCTTTGGGCTAAAAGATGATGCTTACCTTATAACGTCTTATCAATAAGATTCAAAATGCCATTAAAAATAAATTAGAAATCATCACTCAAAGATTCAACTTTCTACGTATTTTACACGCTATAACCAAAAGAACTCAAAATGTAAACCTTATAATTAAGATCAATAACTTGAAGCTTTATAAAGCCATTTAAAATATAACGACTATATAATACGGGCAAATATCTTACAATAAGTATAAGCGCTTTAAGAAACTAATTACAAGAGGGTGTAAATAATATAATAATAAGCAAAAACCTGGCATAAAACGGCAAGCGTAGCATGATTATATAAATCAATGCTACGATTATAAAAAGTTCGTTAGCCTTGGTATTATTTACGAATTTGATAAGAACAACTATATTTGCATCGAATCGTTTAAAAAAGACAAAAAAGCTTACCCTATATCGTTTCCAAACGATGACAAAAATCGCTAAGATTATATTATTTAGCAAGTACTTAACATTATTAATAATATGAATCTTGAAAAACAAATAAAAGCAATACAAAAAATGCTAAAGCAATTAAAGAAAGTTGCTTTAGCTTGAAAAAGCTCGTACATTCCAAATTTGGGAAATAATATAAGAAGCATTAAAGCTTTTTGGGAGCTTAAAAGCGATTCAAACATTTTCAAATAAAAGGATTATAGTAAGGAAAGCATTACTAAAATTTAAAACCTTATTACTGGAAATGATAATAATTTAAAAGTTATATTTATAAAGCTTATGGAAATAAAAGCACGGAAAATATCAGCACGGGCCGAACCTTATAAAGCATCTAATAGCTTACAAAAGCGAATCAAGGCTTAGGCTTTTTACGAAAGGCTAAAGGTTCAAAAAAAAATCAAAAGCTCTATTTGATTTGAAGGGATATCTAAGAAAAGGATTAAGCCAATGAAAATCGACGCCCCCAAATCTATTAAAAGGGCTCCTTCAGAAATCCTTATTTGAGGCATGAAAAGGATCACTAAAAAGTCAACAGCTACTGCCTCGCTTCTTAAAGCAAAGAAACCTTTAATGTTAAAGCCCTCAAATTCAGTAAGCATAATAAGTTTACTTTTGAAGTTATCAAATTTTATTCAAAAGGTTCCCTTATAAAGTCTTAAAATGCAAGAAGCTTTGAACAAGGGAAATTATAAGTTGAACGCAGTAATTAACAAACTACTAGCATAAACAAAACTTTTGGAAAACTTCACTTTAAGGGAATATTATATGCTACTAAATAAGCTAAAGTTAATTACTTCCCAAATTCAAAGTATTGATTAAAAAATGCAAAAACAATTAAAAAATGCTATGATGGAATCACTTTACGTAGGTTACTTTGATAATAAAAACGTTTTTATTTCAAAATAGCCTTTACCAACTATTTCGGTTCCTTTAAGTATTAACAATTATAAATCCGAAAATATCGCATAAAGGGATTACCCCTTAAATGACGAACCTATTTTCACTTCAAATAAAGAGAAATCTAAATGGCATTATAAGAAGGATACCCCTTCAGGGTAAAGCAAAAAGTACCGCACTTGGGTCGAACGGACAAGTACTTATTATAACATTTCTAAATCGGACTTTATTTTGAAGCTTTATATTCGCCAAAAGCTGTAGCAAATGAAAATTTCAATAGCTTATAACAAACTTATAAAAGGTTCTTAACTTTAGCTAACACTTGAAATTATATCTACTATTGGATTCTTTTTAATAATCCTTATTGTTATAATCAAATGTTATTACTTAAAGCTTATTTAATTATAAAGAAATATGCTTATCAAAAGCAACTTACTAATTCCTCTATTTGAAAGCGCTGAAATATGCTTGTTAGATATGAAAGGAAATTAATTGGCAACTTTTTACTTACTAATACTAAAAATAATGGTTATGATTCCTAGAAATATTAAAATTAGTAATGTGAAAGTTACTTTTGATAATGAAGTCGAAGTTAGTTGTATTACATTAGAAATGGCAATCCGGTTAGGCTTACCGATTACCAAAAGTTAAAGTATAGCCTTGAAAATTATCATTAAAACAAAATCTCACTTTATTGATTACGCGAATAATATTGCTATTACAATTAAAAACTTAGTTATTCATATTTGGTTTTATATTATAAACATTCCAAGTACTAAGATAATTCTAAGTTTTTTATTTTTTCGGAAAGCAAGATTCTCTTTTCGATACCTTTCGGATAAAGAAGGTAAATTGGTTTTAATTTAATTTTGAAATTACCGATTGGTTCGAGATTTTATGATTTAGATTAATTTTGCTACTTATGAAGCAAAAGACATCTTTGCAATAAAAAGCGAGGATGGAATTGGCCAAATTTGGCATAACGAGAGCTAAAGTGATAATTATACCTTGGAGGGGGAAGATAAGTTATCGGAAAACGAGTAACGTCCCACCCCCCCCTTC
>JAFJYH010000200.1:0-86253 GCA_017365405.1 Cadophora malorum | reverse complement strand
GTCTCAGCGCTCTCTCCACCCCTCCCTCACCCCTCCCATCCTCGCCTCTCCCATCGGGCCGTTCAGTACCGTCAGGGGAGCGAGAGAACCAAGTTCGGTACGGCCCGTACTTGTCGTATGTGAAGATCGGGAGGACGCCGGGTCCGGCGTCTCGCTCGAATGGCGCGTCGAAGAAGACGAATTGGAAGGTGTTGGAGAGGAGTTTGATGAGCTGTTCGCTTTGGACGGTGAAGATTGAGGCGGTGCTACCGCCACCGTGGAAACAGGCGATTCGTGGGAGGGGTTCTTCAGGGAAGGACATTAGGGCAGAATAGCTGGGTGGTGAGTTACATGCAGCGTGATCTGGACCAAGCCTAGGTCGATAAGGTAATCGGGCTGGTGATGGGGGACAGTGGAGACAGGGTCTGACAAAACAATGATGATTGATTAAGCGATCGTGATACAGTGTTGCAAAATGAATGGTATATGGAAAGTCTTGATGCATGAAAAGAATGAGGAATGAACAAAGAGCGTGAGATCTGTTCGCATAATATGCACGCTTTCACGTGATGGAGGTGGGGGAACCCGACTCGGGGTCCGAAAGCTGACGCTTGGTGGTTGAAACGGCACAGCCTTCTGGAAAATTATCTTAAGGCTCTTGGAGAATATTTTTGGGTTTGATTACTGGACTTGGTTCTGTAGACTCTAAGAGACTGCCTGCGGGTACGAAAGCGAGACAGGAAGCTACCTCGGATGCCTCTGTCTGCGGAAAACAACGGTCCGCCTTTGATGTTCAGGAGGCAGACAGTGGAAGCAAAAATTTGATGACGACTTATAAAAGAGGCCCGACAATGGGTAGCCTTCTTCTCCTTGAAATATTCTGGTAAAGCGCTCCTAGCAGAGTCACTCGTCAGTTGTGATCTCCATGGATGGAGATCTCGCCTACTCAACGAACCATGCAGAACAAAAACAAAAACATTTTTGGCGTGCTACAGTCATCGTGTGCCATTTGCTGCAATATTATGTCAGTCTAATGCCTTGACATTAAATAGCTTTGATAAAAACAAGGATAAATACCCACAGCTCCCAATACATTTATTTGTCTCTTCACCAAAGCACAAAATTCAAGCTAGGCCATGTATAATTACATCGCTACTCTGCTCGCCATGAACTGGCAGCCGAAAACTAGCGCATCCCTTTGATTGACCTTCGCGCTTACTTTGTGAGTATCGATGCTCAGGTCACAATTCAACCAGGCGAAGTAAACAAACCCC
The DNA here is from genome assembly GCA_017365405.1 of Cadophora malorum. Taxonomy (NCBI): domain Eukaryota; kingdom Fungi; phylum Ascomycota; class Leotiomycetes; order Helotiales; family Ploettnerulaceae; genus Cadophora; species Cadophora malorum. The sequence continues at coordinate 85,000 of JAFJYH010000200.1, read as the reverse complement.
AACTATGAGCCGAAATAAATCTTTACGCAGCCTGACTCACGCCGAGGAAAACGAACCAGATATTCAAGTATGAAATAGAATAATAACTTATCTCGCAACTCAAGCCGCTCTAGCTCAGCTGTCTGGATCTCGCATTTCCAGGACCTTCATTGCATAGAACTAATGTGTAACACAGACATCCAGCCTTGGCCCGTGGCTCCTTGGTTAATGTTCCACTGACAAGATTCCATACCTCATCGAACCCCCTCCTTCGATACGCCAAGCTGTGTCCTCATATCTCTATATGATGTCCTAATAATGTTCGCTATGCAAAGCATTTGCGAAATCAGCAATTCCAACGTGAATCGGACCCTCATATGTGCTGTCCAACAAGTGCTTTTCGTAGCATTTTTGTGTAAGTTCTCCACCTTACTTTATGAATGAGAGATCCAGAACGGTTTTGGCTTGAGTGGCAATTTTATTTTTGTATTAGGAATATTCCATATGCCTCTTATTAGATCGGACACCTGAGATAGAACTGCAAAAGTAGAACATCTCAGCAAAGCAGGTATGTCAAAACATTCGCACATCTGAGAACTTTCGCGTCACTTCTACTACCCAGATGTGAAACCGGAATATATACCAAAATAACGCTTCCCTTCCACCAAAATGCCGCTCTAGCCCAGCCGTCGCACCTCACATCACATATACCCACATCACGAACTAACACCTCGCAGCCTCCACTCACCTATCCAAAGCCCGCCATTGGCCCGCCATCTTCAACCTCAACTCTTGTACCACCAACTGCACACCAAAAATCTCTCTCCACAACAACGATTGTCAACACCTCAACCTCATCGTCAAAACTCACAATCCTCCGCATTGACTCCTGTGCACCACCCACCTGTCCCACCTATCACCTTCACTTCAAAAATCGAATCAAGGACCTCAGCACCCATCGACAAGTAGAATAGCCATGCAGAATTGCATTTGCCACGAGTTCAGTCAGCCATTTGCTGAAAAGCAAGCTACAAGCGTGATTTCAGAAACTCTCGGGGAGGAGAGAGGTGTGTGTTCTTCGTACGTAGGGTGTTGTGCGAGATTTGATTTGAATTGTGAGTACGATCATTGATCCTGAGATTGAGTGGATTTGAGTGTGCGGCTCGGGCTGAGCGAATCTTCTTTTGTTCTTCATTCTGTTCTGGGGGCTTGAAAAAACGTGGAGTGGTGTTTGTTTACATGAGTGGGTCTGCGGACCTCGCTTGTTCATCACCTCCGATGAGCCTCTCATTTTGCGACTGGGTGAAGAGACTCCATGAAATTAGAGGCCAGTGAGCTTCTGCCCTACATTATCCTAGTTCAAATATCATCCATCGTTACACTCTTGTCTCACGCTCAAACATTACTCATTAATCGATACAACTCAACGGTTCTAAGAAGCAGATATTTGAGAGGCGCTGCCTGGTATCACTAAAATTTGTACTCAGCTACCTCCTTGCTCAATTGCTCCCCGATAAACTTCCTAACAAACATGCTAATACAAATTCTCTAGTACACTAGTCTCACTTTCTTTCCACATCCACCTCAAATCCATGCGAACAGCTGCATCTTCTATAAGCCTGGAGTATAATTTACTTCGATAGACCAGCAGCCTTCAGAAACTCGGCATTCATCCGTGCCATTTCCTCTCGTGCTGCTACATCTGCTGGGTCTTCTGCCGGGGCAGGCTTGTCTTCCTTCGGTGATGGGAGGGATTCCGTATTGGCTGGCTCAGGTTCTTCAACCTTGACAGGCTCTTCGATCTTGTCAGGCTCCTCGACCTTGGTCTCGACTTCTGGGGATGCAGCGGCGACCTCTGCGGACTCCCCTTCGGCGCGTTCTGGCTCCTCAACAACCGGTGAAGCTGGCTCTTCGACTGCTGGAGTTGGCTCTTCCACAACTGGGGTATCATTCTTTTCGACAACAGGTTCTGGGGTAGCCTCCTCCTTCACTGGCTCAGGTTCAACTTTCTCCTCCTCAACTGGAGCTACTCCCTCTTCTTCAACTGTGGCCTGCTCTTTAGCAACAGGTTCCTCCACGACAGTCTCCGGAATGACCTCTTCTATTTCCTTCACGACCACTTCCTCCACATGAGCTGGTTCCGCTTCAGCTGGCTTTTCCTCGACCTCGGACTTAACACTATCCACAGCTGCTGTCTCCGCTGGAACTGCCGGCTTCTCTACTGTAGCGTCCTTTGTCTCTGACTTCGCTTCCTTCTTGGCTGGAGCAACCTTGGCAACGACCTTTTCCACCTTCGCCGCTACCTTCGAGACAGGTCTAGGCGCATGTCTGGCTGGTGAGACATCCTTGTGTTTTCGAGTAGCTGGACTTCCGAGAGAAGTGGCATGCTTTGGTAGTCCGTCTCTTGTTGCAGGTCGCTTTACTGACTGCGATCTCTTTGGTGGTGTTAATGGCTTGTCTGCAGTCTTTGATGCTGAGGATGTCGTAGGACGCATCATCCGGGCAAGGAAAGAATCGTCGGCTGGCGCACTAGACGGCAGACTTTGTCGTGAGGGCTGCTTCTTCAATGCTCCTGGTGGGGGACCAAGAGAAGGTCTGCTGCTTCCGCTCTTCAGTGTCGAAGGTTTGCGAGTCAATGTTGACTTCGTGGTGGTGGTGCTTGCACGACTTGGTGAACGAGTTGAGGTGTGATGTGCTTGTAAAGAATTGCTAGATTGCACATTTCCAGATGCGCGGCTGAGAGATTGCCTTGGAGGAGGTACGGCCCCGGTGGCTGTCTTTGAACCAGATGAAGCAGTATGTGCAGTCAAGGAAGCTGGGAGTTTGACTGGTCTGGTGGGGGATTTGGGTCTCGGCTTGTGGAATCCGGTCTGTGGAGGAGATGCAGGAATTCTGGTCTTTGCAGCAGCACCTTGCGCTGCTGCCGTGGGAGGCTTGCTCGCAGGCTTGGAAGTATGACTTGGAGCCAGAGATGCTCTGCTAGACTTCTTCTCCACTTTCTTCTCGGACTTCTTGTCTGGGGTCTTGGTAGGCAGCTCTTTCGATCGGCTCATGCCAGGTGTGGTTGGCGTTCTTGGAACCGGCTCTTTAGTCTTCTTCGGAGACAACTTCGGCGCAGCAGCACTTTTTGCGGTAGATATCGGTGGTGGCCTCGACATCTGCTTCTTCTCTACCGGCTTACTCTTCTCTACAGGCTTGGCTGCTGGTTTGCTTGTTCCATTCGCATGGCCATTCGTCCCAGTAGTAGGCTTCTTCTCCTCCACCTTGGCCGTTGGCTTGATATGATCCTTCCGCTGATCACTCCCACTTGACAGCTTTGTATCAGACTCTTGTAGTGCATTCTCGGGTATCGCCTCTTCAATCACGGAACTGTTCTTCCTAGCCTCCTTCTCCGTGGCAATCGATGTCTTCCTTTCCAGCGTTGCCATTGGATTATCCTCCTCGTCGATACTGAAACTGGCCCTCCGTTTCTGCATACTCGGTTCACCGCTCATATCCCTCTTCAAGCCCAGTCCTTGTTGTCCGCCAGTTCCAACCACTGTAACGAAACTTGTCCGTACCTTCGAGAGTGGTCGTGGTGATGTTCCGGTACTTGCACCCCCTAGAATTCTCAGCAGATGTCCCCAGCAGCAATGCAGTGTGCAAAGGCTCACCTGTTGTTGATTCTCCAGGAGAACGTCCTCGGTCTGGTGGACTCGAGTCCTTCTCGAACATGGCTCTGAGATTCCGCACGCCGCCCGACATTGTGCTAAGGTAATGCGGGACGTGGATGGACTAAGGGATGGTGGTTGTTTTTTCCTTTCCAGGCAGGTTGATGGCGCCAGACCAAGTCAGTCACATCTGCCTCAAATACTGAACACCAAGTCTTGCTTGCTTTGTTGTCAAATTGAGGCTTCGAGTCAGGTTGGAATGAAGATGTCCAAAGTGTCCTGTTTGCGACTGACTGACTAGTTGTCTGAGATTAACACCAGGATGGTAGTTATGAAATGACAAACGGGACAAGGTAGGGGAAGGCCGAGAAAACACGCTGTTCAAACAGCGCCAGTGGTACGCGACACGGTACGGGCTTCGTAAACAACAAAGAACGCGGTCTGGTGTGTTGAGCAGCTGGCGAGAAGACAACTTTGAAGTTATGCAGTGCAGACAGAGGGCAAAGGAAGAGTTCGTCCTGATGAAGCGACGGTTGGGTAGATCGTTCGCACACTCCACGTCTCAACTTTATAAGACAGCTTTTATAATGCAGGGGCTTTGTGGATTTAAAGCTTTATCTGGAGGTCACTGGTCACGGATTTGGTGGGGGAGCTCCCCTTGAGGACACAAAATAGGGGCTGCAGCGCCGTTTGGACCAGGGGGTGACCAAATTGCCGAGATCAGACCTGGATAGAGGAGGGAGGGCCCGAGAAAAATATAGACCGACATCGCAGTGCAGCTCGAGAACAGAGCAACAACCAAAACAAACACAATGGCAGCAAGAACTCTCCGCATAGGTACAATGACCTCCAATTGATTTTATACATGTATCTAACATACAAATAGGCCTTATTCCTGGCGATGGAATTGGCAGAGAAGTTATTCCTGCTGGACGACGAATCCTCGAAGCCCTGCCCGCATCCCTCAAGCTGAAATTCGAATTCGTCGATCTCGAGGCCGGATTCGAGACCTTCGAGAAGACCGGAGCAGCTCTACCAGACAAGACCGTCGAGATCCTCAAGAAAGAATGCGATGGTGCGCTCTTCGGTGCTGTCAGTTCGCCCTCCAAGGCCGTCAAAGGCTATTCCTCGCCCATCGTCGCATTGCGCAAACGCCTTGACCTGTACGCAAACGTCCGACCGGTCAAGAGCGTCATGACGGCCAAGAACCCAATCGATATGGTCATTGTGCGCGAGAATACGGAGGATCTCTATGTCAAGGAGGAGAAGACTTTCGATGCAGCAGATGGAAGTGGAAAGGTTGCGGAAGCTATTAAGAGAATCTCGGAGAAAGCTTCATACCGGATTGCTACAATGGCTGGAGAGATCGCTCAACGGAGACAGAAGATTAGGGATTCCGGTGTTCCAAGTATACACAAGGGACCTCTGGTCACCATCACCCACAAGTCGAACGTCCTGAGTCAGACTGATGGCCTGTTCAGATCAACTGCTCGCGAGGCATTGGCTAAGTTCCCAAGTGTTGGCGTGGAGGAGCAGATTGTTGATTCTATGGTCTATAAGCTGTTCCGTCAACCAGAGACCTACGATGTGATTGTTGCGCCAAACTTGTATGGAGACATCCTGTCGGACGGTGCTGCTGCCCTGGTCGGATCTCTAGGTTTGGTTCCAAGTGCCAACGTTGGAGAGGGATTTGCTATTGGTGAGCCATGCCACGGAAGTGCTCCCGATATCATGGGTCAGAACATTGCCAACCCAATTGCTACATTGAGAAGTGTTGCCTTGATGTTGGAGTTCTTGAACGAGGAGACGGCCGCTGCTAAGATCTACGCTGCTGTTGATGCCAACTTGGAGGAGGGCAAGTTCTTGAGTCCAGATCTGGGAGGAAAGGCGTTGACGACTGAGGTGGTGGAGGATATCCTGAGACGATTATAGATGTGATGTGTAGTTAGGATACCAAGGCGTCCGAAATTGACATGATCGTACAAAGTCTTAGCTTGCTTTCTTCTATCTTGTACACTGTCCTGTGCCATGCCATGCTCTCCCACCACAGCTTCCAAAGCAGAGTATCATCATATCGGACGCCATCCATGCATTCACCCATAATATACACACACATATCCTCCCACACAGAGTCCTTCAACACGTAGCCCTTCCGCAAATATGCCTTCCACAATATGAATCCACACCATCTCCTCACAACACTCACAACACCCTACACAACAACATTCCCCCAACCTTCCTCTCTACACATTCCCTCGCCTCCAACACCCCCTTATCAGTACTAACAAACAAACACTCCCCGGGCTTCGTCAACCCCTTCACAAACCCGGCCTCCCTCCCCCTAACAATCCTCCCCAAGCCCTCAACATCCATCCACACCCTCTTCGTCGGCTTACTAACCATACTCATACGACTCAACACCGGCTCATTATTCCAATACTTCATGCCCAGCCACAGCCTCCTCGAGCTGATGTTCTCCTGCGTGACTGGCTCGGGCACGTACGACGAGAGGTTGTCGAGAGGGGGAGGTGCCAACCCGCCCCGGGTCACGGAGGAGAGGAAGCCGGATTGTTGGAGCGCGAGGGTGAGGGTTAGGATCATGTTTGTGGAGGGGACGGAGGTGAGGCCTAGGCGGGCTTTGGAGGCGTTTTGGAGGTGCGAACACACGTTTGAGAGGTGGACGAGGGACATTTTGAAGGTTTGTAGGAGGTAGGTAGGATGTGAAGGGTCCTGATCGTGGAGGATTGGGCCCCGCGTGGGCGCAGTGGTTGATGGGACCAGGAGGTTTTTGAAGCGGTTGATCGATTCTTGAGGCGCTGGTACTCAGCTGCTTGTGGCGGATCTGTGATTGTTTTCGATGTATCGGATTAGATAGTCGAGATATGTGGTGGTCGTATAGTGACAGTGTTGGTGTTCGATTGTCTTGGAAAAGCTGTTTGATGCGAATGTCCACATCGGAAGTTCAAAATAATTTTGCCAAGACAAAGCTCCAAAGCGCGCTAGGAATGGCTGCTTCGTCTGCGAACCTGCAGGCCTTCTCGAATACATATCGCAACGTCAACGACAATGGACTGGTTTTGAAAACTCTAAATTACTTGAAGAATTGTATTGTTTCTTTCTATATCTCAGATCCGGGAGCTGTTTTGTGCATTCAAGTATGTATAGATCCAGCAGCTGCACCTCATGGGATAACAAGTTGAACAACAAATCCGGGGACTTGCACGCCCATCCATTTTTCTATCTATTCTGGAATAACTCAGCTCCCGTCAATTTGTACTGACGGTTTCAAGTGGCTTCTGAAATATTTGTTACCATCGAGTGATGTGGCCTGTTCAAAAAATCTATTTCGCTCCGCTCTGCCACACTCCTACATTCAGTGCGTACTATTACAATGATCAATTGCCAGTTATACCAATTCTTCATCGAAGGCAAGAAAGTCTGCCTTAGAGGTGTCCATTCTCATTATAGTAATTCGCAATTAGCGCTTGTCGCTGGTAAATCCGCCGATTGAAAGAGCTTCTCGAAGAACCAGAAGACCGAGGTCCTGCATGAGAAGGTTCTGAACTGGTTGATGTGGTGCTAACCAATAAGATGGAGATGTACAGCAGTCAATTTATTGGCATTGTGTTAATAGAACCGCCATTCTGTTGTCAAGTTGACTGAAGCGAGGTAGTAAAGGCGGTACCCAGGCATCTTTGCTACCAAATCACCGCTGTAAGTTCTTTTGCTGATGTTTCCCTAGGATGTTCTATTGGTACAATGGAGTCTTGCCTCAATGAAGGCTTCCAAACGGTGAGGAATCTTCGAGGAATTTCAGTCGACCCATGGCGTGTCTTTGCATCTTCCATTCAATGCTCCCGTATGTGTAGACCACATTCTTGTACAACTCCGGCTAGAGTACATGGGCCTGATCAAGAGACTGGCAGAGAAAGTGTCACTCATGCGCATGATGCTCTTGAGGCCCTTCCATGCGGTCGCTCAGATGCGTGTTTCTGTTGGACATGACCCGGCAATTGAAGGGCATTCCGGAGTGAGGTCTCTTTGACTGCCTCTCTGTACTGATCCTCATTCCTTACTGAATGTCTTCAGAAGTAGCACCAATGCATTTCGAACGATATCCGCTCGGCATATACCCTGGACGCAAGCAGTTCGGCTTCAGTCGACGATCGTTCAGTGCTGAGAGCAGCACTTTCGATATACAACAAATCTGATACATTGTTGCTTGGACTGTCGCACTCCCAGGCCAATTGTATGACTCACTGGGTGGTACAGCATAGATGTTAATATACTCACGGAGATAGGACCGTTGTCCCCTATTAGAAACAACTACCGGCGCAGATTTTTCCTCACATTCAAGATGACGAGGTAGCCAATGCTTTTGTTCAAAAGCAATTCCAGGACAAGGTTACTGGCTTATCTTCGATGTCTTATACTTCGTGTTTCGCATGATGCATAAATAAGCACTGCTTTGCTTTTTACTGCAAGACATTTAGGATTGGATGCCGATGCTGTGTTTTGTCTCAAGAGGCGTATTCGTCTATTCGAACCTCATGTTTGACAAAATCGATGGCCTCGAATTTTCACGGTCACACAACATTCCATTCAAGATTTCAGATATGTAGCAGAGACGTCCTATGAACTGTAAACAATTCTTCTCAAATAAGGAATCTCAACCACTACCGATGCATGTCTCACATCTCGACATATTTGACAGCTCAAGGCCACGGAGTAGACCCATCCTGTCAAACCTAAATCTACACATGCAAGTAAGCTTACTTACAGCCTCGATCCCAAAACCAACCAACCTCCGCTGTCACAAGCTGCCACAAGCTGTCAAATTCCATCCGCGCTTATGGATTTCCCGAAAAACCTGCCTGTGTACCTGTCCCCTGTAAACTCTAAATATCCAAGGCCGGACCAGAAGTTCCACCTAGTCCAGATCGTCACAGGCTCCAATTCGAGTATTCAGAAGCAAATACAGATCTCGATCTCAAAAGACATGGAGAGTGATCCAAGTAGGTCGGGCAAAAGATGTCCCATGCATCTCGCTGAATTATGCTTACCCTAGACCTAGTGACATAATAGATATCAATCCTGATGTTATTCATATATCCATGATCCCTTCATTTCTTCCCCTCCTCTCATACCTTGTAAGACCCTGAATCATACACCCTACCTACCAAAATGAACTACACTGTAGATCTCCATACTCAAGACCCGGGTCTTCGGAATGCTCTCCGAGGCCAGCCAAAAGCACTCTGCTCCCCCAACAGCGGCACCATAACCAAATTCCCACGCCTACAGCAACCCTGCGTAAATCCAGTATCGCACTCACACTACCAGAAAATCAAATACACGGCTCGAATCATACGTTTAAAATACCCAGGAAGCTAATTGCTTACAAGCAAGAATATAGTACTCTGGTCTCGTTACCAAGATTCGCCTTATCCACTCCACTCTCGAGTCTGGATGCACAGCGAAGCGAGCTGGAAATGACTCTCATCCCAGCTTTGATGCCGCGCTGATCTTAGGGCGTTCAACTTACTGAGGTAAGATGCAGCGAGGCGTTCGTTTATGCGAGGATGAGAGAGAAGGGGAAGGGTCTAGACTAGACTAGACTAGAGCAGGGACGTTTCCGTGCCGCTGCTAGCTTGGTCCGGGGGTGTTTGATACTTGTTGAAGCAGCTTGATATCGGACTGTAGGAGCAAGAAGGGTTGGTGTAATTTCAATTGCGTCCTTTGGACCTGGTGCCGAGGGCTCTTTTGGCTTTGCATTTACGTGGCGAGTAGGTTGTGCCGAGGGGGAGGAATAGTGATGTAAGGGATGGGAATTTGGTATGGGATTTGCATGTGAGCGGTTTCCTGAACTTGGGCGTAAGTTGTATGGGGTTTCGAGCAGAGGCTCTTCTTGCTGAGAGAAGAGGCTTGTGAATATATAATTGAAATTGACCGTTCCATGTTGTAAGTATGAATGCACGCTGACTTGGTATCCTACATAACCCGCTGTATAAGAAGAATCCCATTTTGATATCCCTTTTGCCTGCAGCCCATAGTAAAAGAGAGAGGACTCCTGATCGTGTCACAGACCGAGACATGCCGTCTAAGTTCTCCCATCTCAGACTCCAATACCCCAACTCCATCAGTGACATGCTCTATCCCACTTCTCGCTCAAATGACATTCATCAGGTAGTACGTCCACGTCTGATCGACCTTCATATCCCTATCATAAAATGCCCTCAAAATACCCATGTATTGCTTCTGTAACTTCTTGAATACCTCCTTCTCTTCATCAGTCATGTACCTTCTCCTGGAATCTACCAGTCTCGTCTTGATTCCCAACAATATCCTCTCGCCAACAAGCAAAGTCACTGAATCGATGAATGTCTTTGCGGCGTCGGCAGACATGAGCCGTTCGAGATGCGTTGTGATGCGTGGTAGGTCGAGACGTGCCTGGAATTTCTCCCAACTAGGAGAAGCGTAAACAGAGGTCCACCAGTGGAGGAACCAAGGTGAATAAAAGCGTGTGAGGTTTATACTGGAGAAGGCAACAAGGAGGGCTGACACGAAGGGGACTCGCTCGGCGGGTGGAATGTCGACCTGGATTATGTCGAAGAGGTTGTCGCCACCCACAGGAGAGGGTTCGAATATTGAAATAGCCCATCCATCGCTGGTGATGATGGAATGAGCATATTCCGTGAAGTCGTTGAGGGTCTTCCATTTCCTGACGAGCAAATCAAAGACCTCCCGTGTCGTTGCGATGGGTGCGCACTCAGGGTGTCCGTTGGCCGAAGGAGCGTTGATTGCTGTGTCGGGGCTGGGGTATTGCTCAGCTGCGGCGGCAGCTTGGGCAGGAGTTGATGCTAGAGTTGATTAGAGTGGACAAAGTACATCGTGAAAGGAGCTACCTACCATCAAGAGGAATGTCGACCGGCTGGCCCGCCTTCCTTCTCATAAAAGCGTAATGGTTCATGAGTTGAAGGTACTTGTGGCGATATTCGTCGGCTAGATCAGCACGCTTTCGTAACGACTGTTGAGAATTCTCCAACTCCTCGACCTCGATAATCTGTAGCGAGTGTTTGTAGAAGGCTGGGTCGACGTCGGCGTCCGAGTGTCTGAAGTCTTTCAGGATGCCCAGGTACTTTCGTCTGTTCCAGTGATGAGGATCCTTTTTGCAGACTTCAAGACGTCGTTCTGCTATGACGACGAGAGCACAATCGAGAAAGGCCTGACCAGCGACCTGTGAAATGACACCATCCTCTCGCAAAAGCTCCTTTGCCCGTTCCCAATCCTCAGAACAATAAGTCACCTCACACTCGTCATCGTCTTCCTCAAGGTCATCACAGCGTAATATCAGATTCCAAGCACATCTCCATGCAGTGAACGGGTAGTCAGCATCACTTTGTGACAACAGATCGGCCTCCAGGAAATTTTTATACAAGAGGAACTGCTCCTCTTGTGGAACTAGGGCCTCGATTAATTTGAACAGAATTGGTCCATGGTCGGCGTTCGACCTCTTCACCCACTCGTCGAAATCCGGATGTTGGAAACATAGTAAAGCCGATTCAGAACGTGGTTGCCATTTCGAGAGCAACATTTCGAATGCAGATATCACATCGAACGGACCTCGTTCCTTACGCACAGGATCTGGCGTTTTCTGTTGCGTTGATGTACCCAAGTCTCCTCGGGGACCGAGTTCCCCAAGAGGCGTTGCGGAATTTGATTGGGAAGTAATATCAGTACTGGCCGAAGCTGAAGGAGATATTCGCCGTGGTGTTTGAGGTCCCTTTGAAGATTTGTTCTGATCCAATCCCCAGTTCTCAATTCTCATACGATACGCCCGCATGCTGTCCAGAAAGTCAGTTATTATACTTTCCCCCGCAATATACCCATATCTTACGATGCATTGAACCCATGTTCCTCACAGAGGATATCCCGAATCTGTTCCAACGGTTTTCCTTCCTTGATGTAAAGTCGTTCCACCTCAGCCTTGTGGTACTTCCAGTCCTTCGGCATCTTTTAGAAGATCAAAATCACTCGAAGGAAAGCGATTAAGAGACATCGAAGCCATCAATCCATTCTTGAGGTGGCCAGTATCAAATGTAAGAAGAGAAGAGGGTCTTTCACAACCAAACGGGGGAATTCTCATAGGAAGGGATGTTCAGCCCTGCCTAACTCTTCTTGGTTTTGACTGCATGCTGCAGGTTGGTTCTCTAATCCCAGAAATGCAAGTCGTCCGAGCTAGGCAGGATAACGGGCGCGAATTAATCCTCGTAGATTTTCGGGAGCGCTTCCGCGGAAGCTTTGATGGCCTGCCGTTATGCAAGCCGACGTGGTCCCATCCCAGCAGCTTTCCCGCAACCAGCTCCGCCACCAATTTGAACCCTGCACGCTGCATGGGAGGCATGGCCTTGGCAAGCTTGGTGTGGCGGCGATCGAATGTGAAGTGGGCAGATCGCCAGGAGCCATGTTCACTTTCGAAGGCGCGGGCGTGGCCAATTGACCATGGCTGCGGAAACTGGCCAGGAGAAGCCGGTGTCCAGTGCGCTGCACTGCAGGTCACTTCACGTTGGGATAGCGGGGTTTTGCATTTGTACAACCCTCGGCTCCAAAACATTCGCATTTCCGTATTAAGCCTCACAAATCCCTTGCATGTTGGCTCCGTCAGTCAGTCGACTCTTGTTGTTTATGCAACACAGACTCCGGATGTCCTGGGAATTTGCCACAAGCCCCAGATGAGTCTTAGGGTACCCGGTGTGAAGGAGATGGAGGGCGCGTGTTGGGGAATAGTGCTCCGGGACTGCTTCATCTGGCAATCTTCGACGTCGCCCCGACTCAAAACAGAACAACCCCTCATGCCGAGCCGGTCGGGATGCTGTCTCGCAACACCATCACCACCCCCTTGATGCTCTTGTGAGCTTCCTGAACCGGTGAAAGGGGGCGGGCTGACATGCTCTTTGCACCATTCGGCTCCGCTGGCACATCCGGGGAAGAGTTGAGGGCTGGCCCGAGTCTGGTGAGCCCCCTTCATAAATATATGACAGAAAACCACAAAAATGACAGAATTCAGAATCTTCGATCCCGATCAGCTTCATGAAATTGCTGTGTGTTGGTGTAGTCTTTGGCATTTAGGCAAAGCTCGACACTTCGAGGACAATACAGCCACCACAAACAGGCCTGAAATGAAATCTACAGGCTCGCTCTTTCACGCAGTTGCAGCACTCGTTGACAAAAGGTCGGGCGATATTCTTGCGCCGCCCTTGCTGGGATCTAATGTAAAGAGGATCAAATGGGGAGACGAGAGACAGAACTTGACGAGATGCAATCAATCTGTACGAGTCGAGCGATAAGAGCAGGTACTGTCATCAAGCGAACGTGAAAGAGAAAGATGCAAGATAATCTCGAGTTATGAAGCCTGCTTGCCTGCCCACGACCTCGACGTAAGGCTTAGCGAGCCTATTTTTAGCGTTCCCCTAAGACTCGCTTATACTTGCTTTTTCATCTCGTCATTCCATCTCATCTTTCACTTGGCCCCCAAACCCGCTTTCATCAGTCATCACGAGAGCTTCAACTAGAATAGCATGAACACATCATCGTCAATCCGGAAGAGCGAGAGAGGTTATTGGAGCCTCATCGTCATATCTGTCCCATAATTTCATGTCCGATGGGGGGAGGTCAAGAAGCACCTTTCATTTCATCTAACCAAAGTCAAAGCATTATTTTCGCAGTCTCACAACATACTTTTCTGTCATCTCTTGTCAGATCTGCGCGCCTTGAGCTGGGTCTATCACGTGGCATTCCACCCTTCTTCACCAACAATGCCATTCGGGGTTGTCTCTTCCGAGTGGGCGTAGGCGTTAAAATGTGTACCAACACCTGAAAGATCCTCTCCCCAATTGGTCATGTCTCGATCATTTCTTCTCGCATACATGTAGCGTTCCCGATCTGGTACCCAGTACGTCAAGCATCCAGGATTCTGTCCTTGAGTGGTGCCGAGTTCGGCTTTCATGGAGTCATTGCGCTCTTGCACACCTTCTGGCGTGGTGCGAGGCGGGGTGTAGCCGGACTGCAGATGAGTGATTGAGTTGTAGTTGCCGAGCTGCTGGTACTGGGACGACGGGTATGCCTCGAACAAGGCCATGGGTGTGGTATCGACATAGCCTTGTGGTGCGTTGGTATGAAGATGTGGCGCCAGTTCGACACGGAGCTCGTCAAGGCTGGCTGAGACTTGACTGGTATGGTGTGCACGAGTTGTGTCAAATTCGATAGAGCTGCGACGGGGACAGCTGTATCGGGTGTTGTGCTGGAGCAGAGCTTGAGTTGTAAGGGCATGGTAGCTCGACGCAATGGCGTGGGACACATGAGATGCGTTGATCAAGTTCGAAAGATCGGAATCATATGTGATGGTTGCATCATAGCTTGGTTCGAAGAGGGTTGAAGAGCTATCTGCGAAAGTGGAAGAGGCCCTGTTCATGAATGGTCAGTTGCGCTCGAGCACTCATTTCAAGGTGCTAGCCACAGTATACATACTGGGTCAAGTGGCCATTGGGTCTGACTTCTCTGGGCTGGCGTTGAGATGGCTTCATGATATTTGTTTGTGGTCGATCTCAGTTGAAGTAGTCTTTCTCATGTGCGTGAGAGAGAATGGAACAAAGCTGGAGATATCCAAATAAGATACCAAGGGAAGTGGTACGGAAGGAAAGGAATGGGAGGGAAAGCCATCATATTATATACACCGACGACGTGGCCTGGTGGTTCGCATTTTTTGCGCCAATATAAAGGTGCAATACAGAAAGTTATGCGAGTGCAACTGACAAGCTTCCATCTGTGCTCAGAAAACCCAGTACCCGAGTCTGTCGTGGAAAATATCAACTCGATATCATCGTGCCTGCGTGGGGGAGAAAGGTGCAAAATAAGGGGCAATGTGCAACGCTCCCGTCACTTTGCGCTGCACTTGTCTGGGCAAGAGGCAAGTCAAGGCTGGAAGTGCATGCCGAAGTCGTCGCGTGGGGAAAGCTGTGGGACAAAGGTGCAGAATGCTGCAACCGATCCAGCCAGCGCTGATCTTTCGGACCGGAACACAGTGGAACTCTGGAGAAAACCCCTGTTGTACAACGACACCTCTCCCACACGCCTCTTCGATGTGCACAACGTTGTTTTGTATCCCCTCACCCGGCTTTATTTACTATTCTTTTGGTCAGATTGACGCCGGAAAAGACATGCGACTGACGACTCAGGAGGCCCGACCCAGAGGCGCTTACGGCACGGTGCATGGCAGTAACCTTATCTGACGGCATCAGGTCTAGATCTTTGAGCATGGGCAACTGTCTGAGGGATGAAAGTTCCGATGGTCTAGACTGTCACTTAAACGTCGTCCCTGCAGCGGAATGTCTTCAACCCTGGAATTCACCGCGGGGAAATCACGACGTTTGATGTTCGACAACGAAGCTTCATGCAGCCGTGTGACGACATTGGAACGTGGGTTTTTCTGGCGATCGAGGCCTGGAGCTGGCCCCTCTGGAAAACGTAAGGCGCCCAAGGGATGGATTTGTTTTCACGGATGTAAGCTTCAGTCGCTACAAACGAGATATGCGACAAGTCGCTTCAAGTGGTTGCACCTTTTTGCACCTTTCTGCCACTTTTCGGTGTGTCTGGGAAAGGCTCAGCTGCCAAGGATGTCAGGCTGCAGAATTGTGGCTTGGTTCCCCATGCCAAAGCACCAGGTGTAATTGCACCTTTCCAGAGATGCAATCATCCAAGCATCTTTTCACTTGATTTCGAGTCTTCGAACAACAACACTTTCATCGACCAGAAGGAAAATCCGTTGCGTGTCGTCAGAAAAATGCCGAAGAACTGGAGCAATCATGCGGACGAAATCCGGCGGCTCTACCTGAAAGAGGGAAAGCCACTGAAAGAAGTTCGTGCCATCATGGCAGCGGACCATGAATTTGAGGCATCGTGAGCAGCTTGCTGGAAATACCTCATTCTTTTTGCTGATATTCTTGATCAGAACTCGAGCTTATCGAATGTATTTTGAAAGCTTGGGATGGAGGAAGAATACTTCTGCCATTAGTCGACGAGCTCAAAAACACAGTGTTCGATGCATCACGTCTCCGATCTCCACGACTATAGAATCCGCATTTGAAGCTCCGCAGCCGAGCAGACTATCCTTAGGACAGCCGCCTGGCACGTTTCCTTGGCAACCTGTCTCAGATATTGATCTTCCAACCCAGGAAGCTTTTGCTGCCATCTATGGCATCACTTTTCGCACTAGCGGAACCGATGCGAAGGACATTCTCTCGTTGGTTCAATGGGCGCCACCAGCCGTTGCATTGCAGGCGGTACTACTTAAATGGCAATCTGATGGATTGTATCTGAAAGTGTCTCAGGATCTTATCCTGGACAACCATTATCTCTTCGATGTCCAATTCAGAACGTTCTCGGGAGGGACCATCTTCCAACTGATTGAAGAGAAGGTTAGTTCCCAAGAAAAGCTGCAGCTAGGAAGGACGTGTATCGAAGCAGACCTGGAATGCCACGAGTCGCAGCGACAGCAGTACTCCAACGGAACATACCCAAGCCCAGAATTCCAATCTGCTGATGCAGAACCGTTCTGGAAAAGAGCGTATAGGGCTATAGAGTGGGTTGACGCCAAGCGAATTCTTCTCGCGACGGCCACACCGAAGCTGGTGTTGGAAAGCTCTTTCTTCGTGATAGCCGAAAGCTTTTTCAAGAGATATAAAAAGCAACTCGACGGTCTCAAAGCCCGCTACTACCCTCATATCTTGACATCGGCAGATGTGTTCCTCGTAAGGTCTAAATACTTGAGGCTCTTGGAGGATCTCTATGGTTCGATGATGGAGCTCGGGCTGTCTTGGCACAAGCACGCGATGAGCATTATCAAATGAGACAGAGCAGCAGCGATCCATGAGATATTACATATACGATCACTTCTCAAGGCCGCGGAGGAGGATAGAGATAGAGCTCTTGGGGTGAACAAGTTATATACATCAGTTGGCACGAACACGGACATGTTCCAGTATCAATCTGCAGGCACAAGTATGGATTCACAGACGTTCTTCTCGGTCGACACAAGCATGGATCTCCAACAGTATCAGTCGACAGACATGGGCACGGAGATAGTGATGGATAATGTCGATTGGATTCAAGGTAGGGCGGCATTGAACTTTCTTGAATGCCTGCCAAACATAACGAATACTGAAAGGGTGTTCCACACAGGAAGTAGAGACATCATCGTGGAAGGGGTGTCGTGTGAGTCGATTGAACTTCATGAAAAATCTCAAATGAGTATGGTCCAGCTCCTTCCCACGGGCACATAAGTCAAATGTGAGCCTAACCAGCGAAGGTCGCCACCAGATAACGGAAAGTCCGGGAAGTCCAGTATACTCACTAGAACCTGCAACATACAGTCCAAGCAGCCCAGTATACAGTCCCACGAGTCCGATGTACGGTCCGGAAAATCCAGCCAGCGACCACCGTATTTCAGCTCCATCTCGATCACCATTAATCTCGATCACCATTAATCTCCCTACGGCGTTTTACCGACATTGAATTTAGATGAGATCGGCAATTGCACTCCCGGCGGAGCAGTTCAGCTCTTACACAAATTTTGGGTCTCAGGGAGATCGATTCGTTCCCACGTCCACGCTCTTCGTGAGGACGACGGCTGCGAAACATCCCTTTTCTGTCCCTCCTGCATGGATGCGGAAAACTTTTTCGATCTGATCATTCAAACTTTGTTTCAAGAAGATAGGCTTCCGTTTCTAGCGAAAGTTCTCAATGCTTGCAGGTGGTTGCCTGACGATCAATACCACTGCAAGTCTCCGAGCTATAAGTGGTGGCTCAAACTGTACACATCCATGAGCGTGCCAGATATTCACGAGGCTCTTGAACTCCAGCCAATACACCTACAGGAAGTAATGTCCACCGATGCGATTGATCTTCTGGTCAACTGCATAACCTTCATTGTTGGGACGGATTTACTCGGAGGATTGAGGTCTGAGATTAGTACCGGGCAGTCACTTGCTCTCCAACAGCGTTGTTCTCAAGACGCAGTCTTCCATGAAGCTAAGTTCAACACGCACTGGGAGCAGTTTATTGATATGCTTGAAACACTCATACGCCAAAAGGTCGCTATCCCCGAATCATGGTACGAATCCTTGTTAGACATGTTGAAGTGGGAGGTTCGCGAGCGACGATGGAGGAAGCATAATTCTGGCAAAAGCAATACTCCGTGACGTACGGTATTCGTCGGGAGCCGTCGTATTGTGTTAGGCTTGACGAGAATTTCATTTCAATCGATCAGTTCCTGGCCTGTGCCTCGTACGAAACCAAAGAAGTGCAGGCAATGTGAGATTCATCTATGAACATCAATTCATATCGATCACATCTGGAAAATTCAACAGCGAGCATAGAAATTTATTCCCGAGGTGTCACGGCTGAAGCAGATGCGCAATTCAAGAAACATGGTTGGATTGGCTGATGTCGCAAAAATTCGGATCGCAGATTGGTGAGAGCAATACCTTCTCATGACAGGGTCACCCAAATTCGAGTCCGCCCTTTTAACAATGACCTTCCAGCACCGGCGCATTGCGAATATGCCAGTGAGCGCCCATCATACCAAGGGTATACGGAATCTGGATTGTTTCAGCATCCATCTACCAAACCCAGTCATCACCAGAGGATTGCGCAACCTGGGAACGCTGCTTTTTCCCAACATGCAAAATCAATACTTCTGAACCATGCCACGGCGTCCTTGCAGCACGCTTCCGCAAATCAGGGGCGGCGGTGAGCCCCTGCGTGGGATGAAAGTGCAGCAGGCCTATCAGCGTGGGGGGTTCTTCGCCCGCCTGATGCTGAGATTTCAGCCACTGAAAACCACAACCTGCAGCTGATGCGAGACCGCTGCCGTACCAAAGATGAGGCCCTCCAGCGGGCAAAATTTGCATCAGGGGCTGGTCTTACCTGCTTCTTCTCTCCTAGTTCGAGATTTTCCGTTCCGTTCTTGTACCCAGGTATTCCCATTGTTCGCTAGGTCTGGAAAGGAGCCAGCTTCCGACTTACTGCTGGAGTGGATCATTCGAAGTCAGCATCATGCCTAAGAATTGGGACTTCTACAAAGATGAGATTGAAAATCTTTACATCAGGCAGGGCTTTACCTTGGGAAAAGTTCGAGATGTTATGACTCGCGAGCATAATTTTACAGCATCGTCAGTTCATCACCTCATTCTATTTTTTTCCTATTAACTTTTAATAGGGCTCGATCCTACAAGATGAAGCTTGATGAGTGGAAAATGTGGAAGTACAGATCAAAAACGGGCGATCAAAGTCACCACTCAGAGTTCAGTTCCAGTACACCAGAGCCAGCACAATCGTCATCACGCAATTCATCGCCGAACAAATACATCCAAACCTTAAGCGATGGCAATTACAGCAGTAATCTGAGCTCCCCATCAACTCAATCGGAAAGTCTTTCTTTCATGTATCAACCATTCTCGCCTGTCACGACATCCTCCAGCAGCTCATCAGTAACTCACTTCGCTCAGAGCCCAAGTCACCGTTCATCCATGTCACAAGACCTCTCTGGACTTTCAATACAAGAGGATCCTCTGGTCAATTCATCGCTGATGTTCTTCTCAACAAGAACAGACTCCGAAAGTCTTCGCTTATTGTCGATGTCTACAGAGCTAGCCCCTCGCACTCTGGAAATCCTGCTGCGGAACTGGGAACCTGGGGGAGAGTACTTCAAATCAGCAATCCGCTTTCTACAGCAGAGCCACTATTGCCAGACGATTGTGGGAGTAAATTGGACTCGCTGGAACCACCGAGATGAGACTTTGTTTGACCTAGTCGACGAGAATGTTCTCGAGGACGAGCAACCACAAGTATTTGTCGCCCTCCTTACAGCAGACTTAAAAGTCGGACATGAGCTAGCTCAATTGAACGCTCCATGGGCACAATCCTGGCGCTCTGCCGCACAGCAACGGGACTGGGGACGGGCGAAAGACTACTTGGCAGCCATGGGAGTCCATCATCTGCTCTGGCAATGCGCCTTCGTTGTCATTGCCAAGAGTTTTCTGGAGCGGAACAACTCTCGGATTCGTGGGTGGGTGAAAGGAACTCCATTTCCCGATGGCTCGCACAGACAAAACTATGCTATACTAGATGACTGCCGAGAGCACAGTTTAGGAACTGATTCTTGGTCGTACGCGCATCTTTGGAGCTGCATGGATGAGGAGCAGTTGCGATATTTGTTTGCTTAGCGACTGGAGCCGGGAGATCAGGGGTGGATTATATCTAATTTTCCAACATCTCCCTGATTCAGGGATGACTTATCATTGTCTTCAATAACCTATCCCACTATAGATCATGCTATAGCAAGAAGTAAAATATGGGCAGTAAAATTTTCGATTCTTTTGGTCACGCCACGGTTGGCCGTGCAAACCTGCTTGACCATGATTGCTGGGATCTCCTTCAGATATTGGAATACTTTGGAACAGATATATGCAGTAAGCTTTGGTCCAAATAGAAAAGAGCTTCAGAGGCCAAAATTTTGCAGGCTAGGGGCCGCGGTAGTACGCCTTGTGAGGAGAGGGGTACAAAAGCCACATGCATGAGTCGAGGCAGACTATGTCGTATTCAATTCTTGGGCTTTGCGTGAAGCCCACGCTTCGCGAGATGCTTGACCCGTGAGTATGGAGATGCTCTGCCGCCAAGGAGGCTCCCAAGATACGAAGGACTGTGCCACTCTCACCCTGCTAACGGCATTTGCTATTCATCCATTAAAGTATACTTAAGGTGAGGGTACTCGACCACCAAGAATTCAAGGTAGTGCGCGCCATTCTCTACCTCGATCAACAAAATGAATACTTCCAGAAATGGCTTCCAAGGAGGGCAGATACCTCCGAACGCCCCACACACTACACTTATCATCACACCCGGCCTAGAAAGGAAGAATGTTTCGAGCGTCTCGAAGGCCGACTCTGTCACAGATTCTCAACCGCTTTATACGATCACATCAAAAAGCAGTAAACCCCACGTCACTGTGACTCAAGGATCTACCACCGGCGAAATCGGCACAGCAACTTTTCACAAATTCACCTCATTCAATACCGATCTACAATATCGTGATCAAAAGATTACAATGTACCCCGGCTTATCGACTGGGTCTCATCAATTTTACTATCCTGGCATGGGCAAGATGGAGTGGCGAACAGAGGGAGGGAGGGGAGAAGTCGAATTGAGAGATAGTAAGGAGAAGACTCTGGCTAGATTGTGTGATCTGAAGGCTATAGGTAGAATGGAGACGGAACTGATAGTGGAGAGCAAGTGTAGTGAAGAGTTCGAGGGCTTTTTGCTACTATCGGCTGTTGCGCTCGGCGTGAGGAGCCATTTGTTAATCGCAACCCTGGGAGATGCGATTGGGGTTTCTGTTGTGGGAACTGGAGTTGGAGGCTGATGGCTGGTCGAGAGACAAAGGACGGCAGGGAGTGACCCATACCTTCCTAGACTTTTCTTTTGATCGGAGGCTTGGATGTCTTATCCTCGCTAGCTTTCATACTCATTTATGAACATCGGGATTATCAATACTTTTATACCCCTTGATGTCAATAGCTTCACACATCACAAGACAGTCGTGCTGTGCAGGTTGACGGACCTGAGTTCATCAGGAAGGGAGGTCTCCCATACCTCAGGGGCGGAGCGTCGTCGAGACCATCGTTTTCAATGTCATTATTTAGAAGTGTGCTGAGCGCGCTACAAGACATAACTGTTCCAAAAAGCTTTCAAGGTTTTGAGACGTCCATTCTAGTAGAGCCACCACAAAATGCTTTACTTTGTACGTCTGTCTTGTTTAGTCACGAGGTCAGTACCCAGATGCATATATGGATGTGGTATCACTTGCTAGTCGTTAGCGGAGGTCTAATCACTCTTTAAATATGTCACGGCATGGCTTTAGAATGTTTCGAATTCTTTTGATACATTTTCTATTCCTGTTCCTCTTCCTGTGCCCTCATTCTGCTGGTTGATGTCCACTCGCCTAATGGCCATGTGGCCGACATGCATTTCTCCCTTGGAGGGATTGCTCAACCGCAGGTAGTCGCGGGGATGAGCGAGTCCTAGTCCCCCTTATGTTGAGATATTTTCGCCTCAATCTTGCCGAGCTCTAACTGTGTAGGTACTCGATAGCCGGGACGCTTTTTGGGGCAAGAAGATTTGTCTTGGTCGAGTAGCATCGCGTTACGACTTGACTCGAAAAGAACTTGGACTCGAGCTTTCTCAACCCTGTCCCGGGCTGAATGGGCTTTGGTGGAAGGTCCTTGCTGGGACTTGTCTAAATGGTACTTCAGCTTGAATATCTCGTTCTGTAGGCATAGATGGTGTTCTGTTCAGACCGGCATCCCAGTAGTCCTGGTGGTTCCGAACTAAGTTCACTGTGCCAGCACGGGTTCTCTTGAACGTATGAGTGACTGATCGTGCCAAACCTCCAGTCAGTCTTCTCGCTCTCTTCGCGCCACCGCCGACTGCCTTTTTGATTGTCTCGGCAGGTTTGATAGGAGGGACATATTCGATCCCCAGCTGCCGAGCTCTCTCACGACCGCGATCTTCTTTTGAGCAGGCATCGCACTTGAATGGTAAAACATACAGAGTGGGATCCCAGTAATAGTCAGGGCACTGATCATAAAGTCCTTGTGTATGGCCGTCTCGCTCGACTGCGAGCATTTCTCGCGCGCAGCAGACGCCGTTCGAAATATTGTCGGGGTGCCCGCACTCGAATAATTGGGGTTGCAATTTACACATGTTGAAGTTAGATTCTGCAGTTCAGAAGTCTGCTGCAATGGTTGTCTGTGTTGGTAAGTTCTGATTGATATCAGGGAATAGTTCGAGGTGCAGAGATATTACTGTGGGAGGGTGGTTTCGAAATACCAAGTAGAGGATATATAGCTTTACAAAGCACTTGTTTACATGAGCCTCAAAAGTGTTCCTTGTTCTTAGGTTGTCTCAGTTGATACAGAGCTTACTCTTAGTTTCCATGACCATCACAGCACCCTGTTTCGTGCATGAACAAGTCTCAAACATTGGAACAGTCTTCATCCCAGTGACCCGCTAGAGGACACGAGCCTGGGAGTTTCTAGCCTGTACAAATCAGGCTTTATTAAACATCAAGTAGTTCATAGTCATAAAGGCAATGTGGTTAGTAGTACGAGTAACTTAGGCGTCAAAGCGTCGGCTCGGTTGATAGATATATTCCTTTACGTCTTAAGCGAATTTCTTCTGCTTGAGTAGATCCATATCAACACTCTAGATTCAAGCAGAACTAGTATCTACATAACTTTACACTTCTTGCCATGTTCAAGGCGGTGCGCACGACACTCGGGACAATATGAATCGAAATGCTCCGTGGCAATATTTTGGGCTGGGCACTCTTTCGCTGGGCAGCTATCATCAACGATGAAATAGAAGTGACCGCAGCGACGGTAAATGACTTTCAAAATGTTGCGCATGGTGAATATCGATGTTTTTTACGCGATGGAGTGCTACGTGGATGGTTGAGATTGGACTTAATGCTCAGAAACTGGAAGCCTCAGAGGTTTTGTACGAGAATATTCGGGCTGTCTATTCGGCTGTCTTGGTTGACAAAGCCCAAAGGCCTGCTTTGTTTGAGACTGTTCTTTTATTTGTTTCCGGACATGTTTGCTTGGATATAAGCTTTCATCGATTTCAGAGTCTTTGTCGTCCATGTTCTAGCGAGGGGTAGGCGTTTATTTCTCATGAATCAACCGGGAGTCGGTTAAGTGAGGTGGATTCTCAGCCAGATCAGCGATAAAAACAAGTGCTGTGAGGTTGTTGACGGTCATTGGACAACCCTCTTTCCTCACATAAATCCGGGGCTTTTCGTTAATTACGAGGAATCCGACGTCTCAATAACGGAAAAGTCACAGTGGTCGAGTACCCGATAGACTAGGCTTGTGTCGCTAGGCGTCTTTAAAGAAACAGTTCAACTGGCCAAGCAGGTTATCCGTTTCCCAAACAGTAATTCTTCCACAGTTGCTCAGTGTTGCGATCAAAGCGATTGCAGTGAAGAACAATGTTCTTTCTTGGGAACGGATAAAGGATAAAGGAGTGATGCTCTCCATTACTCCGTCGACCTTTGCAGCGGAAACTTAGACACCGAGAAGTTAGTCTAGAAACACTACTTTACCAAATCTTTTACCCTTTAGATCTTCTTTCCAAAATTGCCACCAATGTCGTCGGTACTTCGGTTCGCATCTAGGGCACAGCCATGGTCTAGAAATAGACTTTGGAACTGGCTTCCGAGGTATCTGGTGGAGACCTTGAAAGCTGTCGTCTAGGGGTAGTTCTATCGACATGCATCCACGAAGATAGGTGTACTGTAGCGTTTTAGACATTATACTTAGACGTTGCAGGTAATGGTACGTAGGTACCAAGGACGAAAAAGTGGGGCTTTAGGTCCTCTCAACCAATGTTGTTCAATTAGTGATTGCTTCCACTGTTGTTGTTCTGGCTGACGAGCCACCTTGGAATAGTCTTTCTCTCTTCTAGTATGAGTAGTTGTACGAGTATAGTCTGTTGGGGTATTTGTCTTTGTCTAGCTGAAATTTTGTGGCTTTTGTCTGGGAGCATTTTCAATGATATCTTTGCTGTGCCAGAGCGAATGGCACAGCCTAGGCGATTCGGCGAACAATCGTACCTACACTTTCTTTTGTAAATACGTGCGTTTTGAGCTTCATCTGAAATTCTTTGCGGGCTTTGGTTTCGAATTCAAGCGGTCGTTGCTGAGGATTTCTGAAGTGTGCTGGCCCTTGTCGTCCCTGTACGGGGCTAGCGCCGATAACAGGAGAGAATGGAACGGTAACACAGAGTGTCAGCTGCTCAGGCAGATCCGCACCCGCCTCGCATTCTACCAAAGCTGTCAGAGATTCCTCATAATATGGCTTATTATCCCGAGACTACTTACAAGGCCTTGATCACCCCCATACCGGCTAAGGTCAACCTAGAAAACGTCAATAACTATGAGGCTGGCAAAATCTGCGAGCCTTGCTCAAGAATTGTTCCTGATCGCAGAAATTTGAATAAGTCGGGGAGCTCTATCAAGTGCGACTATGAGCGAGTGGACTTGTATCCCGACTTTCCTGAGCTCAAAGCCTCAGCAATGTCTGGCTGTGCCCTCTGCAAACTGATCGGAAAAGCTATTCGGAAATCATGGGCTGTTCGGCCAATGGATGAAGCAGGGGTTGGCACCCTGCGAGAAGATGATGGATTGTGGGATGATTTGTTTTCAAAGTCCTGGGACCGAAAAGTCAGAATCTATCAACCCACTTTCTTCGTTGAGAAGGTAGCACACATATCTGAGTCAAGGACTGGCATTGACAACGAAAACCTGATGGTTACAGCTTTAAACCTGGAGTTTGGACCAGAGAGTACCAGAGTATCGCAGAAAAGCCCAAGAACTTATGATAGAATTAGCCAGATCATCAGCTTCAAGGCATTCGACTCGCAAGGTGAGTGATTGGAATGTGATTTCGATTTCCCAATACCCGGCTTATTTTGCAAGACGTCCAAAGATCCGATCACAGACTTCAACGAAGACTTCCCAGTTCTCGAACGTTAAGTCCACCGAACCTCCAACTCATAAACATGTGGATCACAGAATGCAAGGAAGGTCACGAGAAGTGCTGGCTTGAAAAGAGTACCTGGCTCCCAAGTAGACTTCTGGATGTCGGTCCCCGTGATGGGAGTCAGCTGCCACGCCTCATCGAAACGATGCACTCTGATGATCTGGGACCATACGCAGCATTGAGCCATATGTGGGGGAGCCTGATCCCACTTAGAACTCTTCAAAGCAATTACCAAGAGCTGAAGTCAGGTATTCCCATGTGGAAGCTGTCGAAGAATTTTGCGCAAGCTGTAATCACAACTCGGGAACTAGAGCTAAAATATCTCTGGATCGATTCGCTGTGCATCATTCAAGATTCGGCCACAGATTGGAACAAAGAGGCGGCGACCATGCACCAAGTATATAGCCATGCAGAAGTAACTATTGTCGCGTGAGTATTCTCGTCTGAATTTCACGTTCGGCGCTATTGCTGACTATCATGCGAGAACGTCGGCAACGTCTACTCATGATGGCTTCCTCGAGCGGAACCTCTCAAAAGTCCCAGCGACAAGGCTATCTTATAGAATTGACAATATACCAGAACCTCGCGAAGAGACTCTGATCCTCGTACCACAAGACGATGTGGAGACTGGGCTTTGGTTTGGCGACGTTGAGGGCAGTGCTTGGAACACTAGAGGATGGACCATGCAGGAGCGTAGTCTGTCTACACGATCATTGCACTTCTGTAGAAACAAGCTCTACTTCGAATGTCGAACTTGTCGATTGTCGGAAGAGGGAGAACCATTTCATTCGCCTCCTCAATTTGAGATGTGGCCACGACGTGAAGTCTCGAGACTGGCCTTAAAACCTGCTTTGGATCCTGATGAGACCTATCGGAAGAAGCTTCATGATCGTTGGACTGGTACAGTGATGCGATACTGCAGAAGGCAATTGACCAAGGACTTTGACAAACTTCTTGCCATCCAAAGTGTCGCAGCAGAAATGTCACTGAGAACTGCCGACACTTACATCACATTTGCGGGGATGTGGAAAGAACATCTCCACTTCGATCTGCTCTGGCGAGCGCTTCGAGATTTGTCAAAACCAGAGAAGTATCGTGCCCCGTCATGGTCATGGGCGTCGATGGACGGACCTATCAACTGGACAAATGATCTGTTGGCTATGCATCAAAATCACACATCGTTACAAAGGCTGACATTCAGTGTCCTTGATCTGGGAGAATCTGGACCCGGAGTTGAAATGCCGTTTATGAAGGTCAGGGCACTACTTGTCCCCATAGCATTCATTGTGGAATGTGACCATGACGATCGATGGATTTACGGGTCGCGGGTCCTACCCTATGACATCTGCGTCCGGGGCACAGAAGTGGCAAGGGACGAAGGAAAGGAAGGAATCGAGTCATTGTCGCTACAAGAGGGACCTCCAAAAGATGCTTCTGAGCGCCTGGTCAAAATTGCCGAAGCTCAGCTAGACTTGGACGACAAAGACAATCTGACGAAGTCACAGCGAAAGCTGTTCTATCTACATGTTCAGCATACCTGCCGCTCTACCGGTCTTATCGTGGAGCAAGAGGACGAAAACATTTGTTTGTGGATCAGGGTGGGAGTGGCATCAATTTTTGGCAAGTCGGACTATGGCATGTTCTGTAAAGATTTCTTTGATCAAGAGCTGGCTTTTCAGGAAGTGACTCTCATCTGAGAGTTGACTAGTGTACAGTGGATACGTTACGAGTCCCCAAGATTTATTTGGACAGCACTTCGCATGCTTGAAGCCTATACATAAGCCCATTCAGCTAAGGAGTGTGGGGAAGAAACTTTGTGAAAATGTTACACTGGCAAGCATCCACTTTCGTGTCGACAATATGGATTGAATACTCGAATCCAAGAGAACAGGAAGTTTTTGAAGCTAAGTTAGTGTTCATTACATTGGCGAAATCCAGTCCCGTGGAGCGTGAGCATACCTGACGATCGACTTTTCCTTGCGTAGTTTACTGAAAACCCCACTGAAAGCTTTCCACCCTAGGCGGGTTTCATTTAAAGCTCGCTTGTATGGTCGCAGGCGCGGTTGATGACTAGGACACGCAGTTTCATAGAACCGCGAGGGGCACTATTCAAAATCGGGGCACCTTCTTGGTCTGAAGCCATATCCGTCGCCGGGATAGATTCAGCAGTGCGTGAGAGGCTGTGTAACACATCCACAGCCTCTGTAGATGATGACCTCTGCGACACACATGCTCACTACTGGAGCTTCTAGAGAGTACGTCCGGCTGTTATGAGAATGTTGTCTGTCTGAGGAGTAAAGTAAGTTTATGCCAACTTCTTTGGGCTGTCTTAAGCCTTTTTTTTTTCGCTTCTATTGTAGAACGAGCGACAAAAGAATGGCTCCGTATCAGAGCAAGGCCATTGTGCCGGGATCTAGGGACTATCCACCTAAATATTGGTTTGGCAGTCTTCCCTTGTCTATTCCCATCTTTTCTCCTTTGTGCTTGACAAACGTATTGTCTGGCCTGAATGTTATCACTCGCCTTTGATTTTGCAGCAACACTCAATACGGAGGAAACCAAGACCAATTTAAGAAATGCCAAGTCCCATCCAACACAACACCTTGAGGTATTGAATTCTCCTGGGAACTTATGAAATTTATTCATTATGCTCTTAGAATTTCGCCAGCCGAAGTTCCATTGTAGCTATCGTCCCGTCCCACCAGCCTCAAGCTCATTGATTCAAGCTGAGATGGAGTTGATTTCAGCCATTTCACGGCTCAGCCCGTCGAAGAAGTGATCACATACCGAGCTATCAAGGACACAGTGGAATAAGAATTGCGGTCGTTGCACTCGGCCAAGTATGGGGATCCGTTTCAAGGCTTTATTGTTGTTACAGGGTGAATTTGGTGGTGCATGTTGCAATTTAGCTATCATGATGAGGGTAGTGAATGCCCTTTGCACGGTATTTAATCCTTTTATTGACTGGTGCCGATTCACGTCCGTGGCTGAAAGCAACTAGTCAATTATACCGGGGGTCTGCGCTCCACGGCGAGGCTCAACTTGGAGACCATCAGTCCGGCCGGACAGCAGAAGTAAGCAGCAAAGTACTGAGCGAAGGGTAGAGCTGTTCCCAGATATGGAGATCAACAACAACAGCGTCGAACCATGATAAGAACTCTATTACCTCAAAAGACCATCCATTAAATGCCTACTAGAAGTTCTACTCGCAACGATTCCGCTGACCTCCATCAAAGCCTGCTGGTTGAGAAAGCCAAAAGATTTTTTTTGCAGTAGATGTTGTTTATTTCAAGATAAGCGAGGACCCACATCACCCGAAATCGGGGCCTGCAGTCCTCGCAGCAGCACCTTTTAGGCGCTATAGGACCAATCAGGCATCATTGCAATTTGTCGTTGCGCTAGTAGAGCAGTCGCCTTTTCCAACGTTATATTTTGCTCAACGCGTTTCTTTGTGCAAACTTTTGCTTCTCTTAATCCTGCAACAACAACATCCTTGATCTCCCACACGCCCACAACAACACAACCCACTGCACCTGGACACGTGTATGTCCTTACCGTTACCAAACCTTGATACCCAATCTCCTCCAGCAGCAATCAGCACCCGCAATGGCTAAGGGCAAGGTCAGTTATCGATTCTATTAAAGTACAGTTGTTGTGCTTAAACTAACTCAAAGCAGGAAGCAAGCATGGGTCGAGCTTCTCCGTCGGAGGCTGATGAATCGGGGAGCGAATATAGCGAGAGCGTCATGAGAGGCAAGAATAAGAGGAATACACGAAAATCCAGCGATGAACAACAAGGTCCAGCTAGCGGCAAAGTCAGCAGCGAGAGCAGCAACAATAAGCCGCAAACGCGATTCGATCCTGCGGCTGCTGCGAAAGCCGCTCGCGAACGTGCGAGAAATATTCAAAGAAATCCAAATGAGGTTTTCACCCCGTGGCAGCAAGGTATGGGTAGCGGAAACCCTTACACATGGGACAAAGATAGGATCCTATGGGATCCAGTCGATTTCAAGAAACATAAAACTGAGGAGGAGTTTTGCAAGAACGCACCACGAAATGTCTATCTTTCAGATCGAGGCATTCAATTTGTCATCGTGTCACCAGTATCTAATGATCATCGCGGACTCTGGTTCGGCGCTGACCTGGATGCCAACGGCAAAGTCCTGGCAAAACGAAAGCAGCGCGGCTTGCCTGCTACAGACAATGCTGGTAATATAGTCAGATTCGACGACTATATTCTTCATGGAGAATTGGATTTCGATGGGGACAAGTACATCTATAACACTCCGGAAATGTACAGAGGAAATGGAAGAGCAGCAAAGAAAGGACCTGAACCAATTTGGCGCCCAGGAAGCCGCGAGGCATATCTTCGACTTCACAAAGATAGCTCTACAGCCAAGTCTTTGAAGCTGGCAGAAGCCCCAGACAACGGCAACCATGCAGCAATCGAGGCTGATGGTTCGAAACGTGCAGCAACATCTTACAATGCCCCTTTGCCGCTTCGTAGCCGATCATCTTCAGTTCGCAGAAGCAAGAGATCAGTCGACACAGCAGGTCTTACGGCATCAACTGCTGCCCCTTTGAGCAAGAGACCTCATATCGAGGCTTCGACGTCGGACCTTATCGCAATATCACGATCACCGCACGCAGCGACTAATCCGTCTGGTGTTTCCGCGACAGTTGTTAGGGCACGATCAAGTCCGTCAATTCCAAGTTCTCATGACGGTTCAATCGCCAACTCACAAGATGTTGAAAGATCGATTATGTCACTAGAAGACTTGAAAGAGGAGAACAGCAGTTTGAAGAAGAAGCTGGATCACATCAAGGAGGCTATGAAGGAACAAGTGACTAAAGCTAGCCATAACCGAATCGTTGCAGCCCTGAAACAGCAGCAGCAAGCTTCTCAAGAGCAACATGCCCAAGCCCTTGCAGATATCCTACTGCAGCAAGAGACCGCTGAAGAGGAAAAGGCGTCTATCGCTAGACACTTCGCAAAAGTGATGCAATCTGTTCACACAACTGCCCAGACAGTAACGCAAGTCCAGAAAACTCAGCGACTCATCTCTCAGCAAATCGAGAAGACCGAAGCTGCTACCGAGAAATTCAAAAATGACGCCGAAGATGCCTGGATTGAGGAGGATGCGAAGTATGAAAAGCAAGAGCTTGAGACGGTGCTGCAGCAAGATGTTCCTCGCTTGCTGAGTGGCGTCAAGGAGATGGGTGAAAAGTTCCGAGGCATTATCGACGATTACGAGCAATCACCTGCAGACGTCAGAGATGCCGTCGATGCAGCAGGTATCTCCGAGTCTCTATACGATGCAGACTGATCTCATACCTCTCACGAAAACCCAGCAGCAACACCTGAACGCCCTCTTCCTCTCGAACATCTCCTCAATCCACATCACAGCTCCAGAGACCGCGCAGCAGCAAACACCGACGATCCACCAAAGACCATCATCAGCAGATGAGTCTCCTTCCAACACATCATCCGCACAACCTAAACCTCCGAAGCAGCAATTACCGCACACAATCTACACTTGATGGCCTCGTCATACCGCTGCTACAAGCAACATCTTGAGAAGCAGCAATACTGGTAGCGGTGGTGGCAGAGTCCCATTTCTTTCTCATGTTATTTCGTCTGTCGTTGTTTTTCCTTTGTTATTCCCACAAAATAGGGTGGGAAGGATGGTGGATGTTAAATGAAACGTGTCAATTTCCTATGTTATTTCCTTTGTTATTTCCAGAGACAGGAGAGGAGAAAGTCGTGCAGGGAGAAGAGATGAGAAATGGGCGGGCAGCAATTCAAATTCAAGGACTTCCAACATGATAATTCTCGCGCGTGCTTCGTGATATTTGAAGCTGAGTTTGAAATGATCGACTTCTCTTTGAGAAGATACATCGTGAGACATGATGCAGTACGTGTTCATTTATTCCAGGGAAATAGTCGATGCAAGCAAGTACCGTACAGCAGCTGTCATTTCTACAACATCGGCAGCAGTCAAGAGCTAGCATATAATATTATTTATGAAACCGCTAGAAGACAACTCATCAAGCAATCCCTCAGCGAGGATCGCTATCCTCCCATTCCAATCCAGCCCGCCATCAAAATTACAGCTTCACCCTCCCCCCATTCAACTCCCTCCAATCCTTCTCCCCAAACTGGACATACGTCCCATCTCTCAACCAAAACAGCACATCCTCCCCCATATTCCCCGGATCCACACCCTGACTCCTCACCACATGCTTCTGCTGCTTATTCGTCCCCGTCAACTCCATCTCCTTCGTCAGCCTCAAGAAAACCGGTACCGCATATCTCGGCAGACTCCCATGGACATGTTCCGCCAGATCCCTCAGCACTTTCTCACTCGGCTCCTCCGCCAGCACCAGCGCCACACATCCCGCGCGACCATCATGATGCGGGAGTTCCACGCCATAGACATTCGCTTCTTTGACGACCGGGTGGTTACCTAGTGCTTCAGAAACCTCATTCGTGGATACATTTTCGGATTTCCAGCGGAACGTGTCGCCGATTCGATCGCTGAAGTATGTCCGTCCTTCCTTATCCGAGATGATCATATCGCCAGTCCGGAACCACGCATCGCCTTTCTGCAGGACATCGCGCATGATTTTACCTTCCGTAGACCCCTTGTTTCCGAAATAGCCTTGGAATTTCCGCTCTATGTCCGCGGGGTCTAATTTATATAGGAGTTCACCTGGCTGGCCTTTCTCGACGCGGATGCAGAGCCCGGTTTTGGGGTCGCGTTTCGGCTGTTCGGTGTCCCAGTCTAACTCGACCATTACGGCTGCACCGCCGAAGAGGAGAGATCCGAATGTACCGATCCGACCGACTGCTCCTTTGGAGAAATCGTTGCGGCTGTAGTTCCAGCTTGCGGAGGTGCTTTCCGTGGCGGTGTAGAACTCGGCGATAGCTTCAATGCCGAAGCGTTCTTTGAATCTGTTCCAGATATCTGGACGGAGGCCATTGCCAAATGCGAGACGGACATTGTTTTTCTTGTCGAGGTTTTCGCCTGTTACGGGGTCGATTTGAGGGGGTGCTGAGAGTAAGTAGCGACAGGTTTCGCCGACGTATTGGATGGTTGTCGCGTTTGTGGCGCGGCATTCTTCCCAGAAGACTTTGGTGGAGAATTTCTTGCCGAGGGAGAAGGTTGCGCCTGCTGTTACGGAGGTGCAGAAGCCGAGAACGCTGGCGGAGGAGTGATAGAGTGGCATGCTCTGGGTTGTGTCAGATTTGTTGACAAGTTGGGAGAGGGACTTACGGTGTAGAAGACGTCGTTCTTGGTAAATGACATCCAGCCAGGTACCAAACCACTTCCAACAATGATCTTACTCCAACTGACAATTGCTCCTTTAGGAAGACCAGTCGTCCCACTTGTGAAGATGACAATAGCCATGTTCTGGATTTTATCATCGCTCCTAACAGAGTCCGGTTCCCGCTTTGCTTGCATGGTTGCGATCCTGGCTTCGATTTCTGGAGTGAACACCTCGAAACGAATCCCCGAAAGCTCATCTTGGACTTCTTGTGTCACATTCTCGCTGATTTGAGGATCAACTAGTACCAGATTCGCCTTTGCAACTCGAATGCAATGTGCCAATGCCTTGCCGCTGAGATTGTAATTGATGAAAGCCGGCTTGGCACCGATCGACCACAAACCGAACCACACGAAAATGAACTTATCCGAGTTCATGAAATCCATAGCCACAATCTCCTTCGGTTTGATACCGTGTACGTTTTTGAGCCATTGTCCATATTTTAAAGCGGTATCGTAGACCTCCTTGTATGTCCAGGTCCGGCCTTCAAAGATGAGAAGTGGATGATTGGCCTGCTTGCCCAGGGCATGGGCTTCAAGGAGATAAAATGTGCTCAGTCTGTCTTTCTTCTCTCGGATTGCTCCTCTGATTTGAGCTCCCACGGCACTTCCTAGTAATCTCCAGTCGTAGCTCAACCCGGTCCTGGCGTTGATGTATCCTAGACCTGCTAGAGCAGCTGGAGCTGCGACAGTCAGAGGGACTGGGAATGCTGTTAGCGAGGACCGATGGGACATGGATTAGTTTTCAAACCTGGCATTATGCTGTTTTTTGTCCTCGGACTCTCGAAATATGGGATGTACTTGTTGTACTGCGTCTCAAGTGTGGCAAAATGAAGCTTTGCTATCTCACTACTCAAATGGTCAGGAATAAGGGAGAGCAGAAGAGAGTATGCTTGGAGAAAGGAGAAAGAGAAGATGGAGAAGGCGACGTGTCGATGCCATAATGAATAACTAAAATACCGGTAGACTTCCCATCCTGCCTCCGTTCATTGGGAAGTTGGGATAAGCTGATGCGTGCCTCGGCTCATCCGCAAGGTCGATCCCCAAAGCAGTCTCAAGAGGCGAAGTGGCACTCTCCCCACAATATCATTCGCTAACCTTTCCGGCGAGCTGGGATTGAGATTCGCGGGGTAAAGAAATACAAGGGGCTTGGTCAATATTGATGCCCGGAAAAGGCTATCTTGAAGTTGCCGACTGCGGTAAGATGAACACCCTTCTCTTTTCTTGCAAATATTTCAAGCACATGTGGTTGTGAAACTTCTCGTCTGATGTGATACTTCCTACTATGATGATGTGGCTTAGTCCGGTCATCCGTGGTCTCGGATCTGATCGACGAGTACGCAGGTCAGAAAGTCAGAACTGTACAAAGCCAGTCAGGAGGACGGGAAAAGGAAGTCTTGCGAAGGGGGATTTGCTGTCCGTTTGAGCTGCAGCCAAGTGGACCAGGCCGTTGAGGACGAGGCTGTACCTTAGCCTTCCCTTGTGCCCCACAGCGTCTCGGTCGCGTCCCGTCGGCCCCTGTAAATTCCGCGTCCCGCTGCTACGACACCGAAATGTTGATTTGATATCTGGCACCAAATGCGACGATCAACAATCCATAATGTCGACATCATCACAACCTCCAGTTCCGATTGGAGCTGAGACCCAGAGTGATGGAAAGACTGGAGGTTCGACATCTGAAGAGGCGCCCGCGAATGCCGTGGGCATCGCGTCGAAGAAGGAGGCGCCCCCTGAATCCGCCGAGAGCATAAGGCTACGAATCTGGGTAATTGCATCGTTTTGGGCTACAATTATATTTGTTGGTCTGCCAATATGGTGGAGGACAACGACAATACACAGGGAGAATCTGCCGCTTTCCCAGATGATGGATTGGGCTGATGGGAGGGTATGATTCAAGCTTCACTTCACTTCAACTACGTTCTAACACAAATAGGCATGTCGACCAGTCTTCCCACTACGGATATCGATAGAAGCAGACTCTTTACAAGATCATGAAGCTCAGCATCTACTGCGAACTACACAACATGCGCTGGACGATCTGAATGATTTCTCGGCGCATCATTTGCGACTTCAGCTCTCCCCGCCTGCAAATAACTCTGCAGAGACGACTGGATTATCCAAGGGCATAGATGAGGAAGTGGCCTTGACTATTCGACTTCTTCCAGGAGCATCTACGGAAGCGGATCTACAATCTTACGCTCCAATCCTCGATATCCAGTATACCCCGAACCAGATACCGTCCAGCTCTTCATCCTCCTCGACACTGGGGAACTATATTGCGAATACTCTGAGAGGACTATTTGCTGAGGAACAGGCAATGATCGCATATCTACTCTCCACAAGTTCTGCTCCGCCAGAGCGAAGTCCCAAGGCATTGGCCCCGGAAGTGGCAGAGTCTCTGGCGAAATGGACAACCAGATCCATGAAATACTCGCGGACGTACCATCTTACATTCTCTCTTTTCACACCTACCGCAATTCCCTCCTCATGGGAAATCGAAGCAGCTCTCGAAGAGCACATGAAGCCATTGCTAGAAAGCTTCTCCGCCATCAGTAACTTCACAATCGACACCCAAGTTCAACTTTACGCAACACCCGGCGTTAGCGGAAACGTCCTCAAGAAGGAAGATCTCAGCGGCTTTATTAATGCAGCCGAATGGCCGCTGAGTCCCAGCATTGGCGGCGCCCCAACTGTAAACTTCATCGTTTACATCGGCGACATGGAAGTCGAAGGCGGAGGCAAGAGTTGGCTGATCCCACAATGGGGAGGCGTGGTGATTCAATCCGACATCTCAGATCTTCGGCCTGCCATGCTGATCTTCTCCAACCAACTCATGTCCCTCCTTGGAGCCCCAGAAACCGGATCTCTGCCTCTCCGGCTCATGACGCTAGTCCGAGTCCGCAGCGCAGGTCTCCTCCTCAAAGCTAGCGGCACAATGGGCAGTCTTGCACGTCTCACGCTCGCACTACCTAGCATCAGTATTCCTCGCAGCGTAGCAGATGGTGTATATACCACTATCGAACATCTTCGCAAAGCGTGTGATGGTCTAGGCGGCAAAGAAGGATTAGAGAATGCCAGGATCGCGGAAGAAGCTGCTGAGAAGGCATTCTTCGAGAAGAGTATGGTCGGACAGGTCTACTTCCCCGACGAGCATAAAGTGGCTGTTTATCTGCCCCTGTTGGGACCGGTAGCTGTCCCGCTGGTAATGGGTGCTTTGAAGGAGATCAAGGCGTGGAATAAGCGGAGGAAGGGTGTAAGATGATATCCTGGGAAAAGTAAGAATTTACGTTGTTTTAATTGCTGCTGCACCCTGCCTTCTCTTCACATACTTTCACTCGAGGGCATTTCTCTGGCAAGTGCCCCGACCAGTGGTTTCTCGTCGACTTTTGTTGTGTTTCAGTGTTCCAATTTGAATTGTTTGCAAGCCCGCGTTTCCACTGGAGACGTAGCCAGGCTAGTATCGTTGCAAGTGCCGGCCATATTTTTCATATTCTGTTCTTCATACTTGACCCTTGGTTGCTCTCGATTTTCTTTAAAAGTCAAAGACATATGACGATCCCAGCTGTACGCTACCAATTTCTTGCTTTAATTTCGAGCATCGCGTACCGTACAAACCCCATATCCGATCCGACTTTTGGATCTCTTCCATCCATCATATCCAGCACTTACTCATCCTCCGAGCCAAGCACGTATCAAGTCACGCATCACATCCGAGGTCGCTAACTCCTAATCACCATCACGACATCCATCCTAAAACAACGCCGCGGCCATGCTCTACACATCACCACGTCCCTTGCATCAAGTACCAAGCCACCACGCAGATATGCTGAATAACAAAGGCACGACGTCTTCAGCCTACGGCCTTTATCCCCAGCTCTCCAATCAACACCCTCTAACCTGCGTCGCCAAGTCCTCAAGCGAGGTTCGGGAGTCTGCGAAATTCCGATTACTGATCACTGGCACCACGCAATGCGTATACGGTGGAAAGCAAATTGCTGACAAACGGGCCTCACGATGTCTTCTTTTGGAGGCGGGCATGAGTACGTGTTGGATTGTATAGGTACGTAAGGTTTGCGAGGTAAGAGAATGCTTTGTGATGCTTTTGTGGCTTGCTTGGAAGTTGTGCGCAGCGAGAATGGAACGAGAATTACAAGGCTGTGGTGCTGGGGTGAAGAAAGGTATATATTGAAGGAGGACGCTTACGATGGAAAGTTTTGTTATCTGCAAGTCACTTGCTTGAAAGGATTACTCTTCGATACCTCACACTCTCCCAGATTGTTCTCTCGAGCCTGACTCGAATTCTTCCTCGACTGAAAACCACATCGCCAATAGATTTTAACACAAATACAAGATCTCGCAATCATGGCAGGAGAACTCATATTCGTATGTCTTTACCCCTCTCATCAATTTCTGTCTACTCACTAACATGGGAATCTCAGATTACTGGCGCAACTGGCTTCGTTGGTTTCGCTGTCCTAGCCAAAGCTCTTCAAGCTGGCTACAAAGTTCGCATTTCAGTCCGCAAAGCAGCGCAAATCGAGATTATAAAGTCTCATGTCCTGATCGCTCCTTATGTTGAGAAGGGAGTTGTGGAATTTGCTGTTGTCCCGGATATCACTGTGAAGGGAGCTTTTGACGAGGCGCTGAAGGATGTTGTTGGCGTCTTGCATATCGCGAGTCCATTGCCTGCCGCGGTATGTATTCCTGATCAGAAATATTTCAAGCTATGTACCTTCAAACTCATCAGGATTGGTACTGATGAATCCACAGACCGAAGACCCGGAAAAAGATATCATCCTCCCCGCCATAAACGGCACAACCTCCATCCTAAACTCCGCGCTCTCCCACCCCACCATCAAACGCATCGTCATAACCTCTTCCGTCGTAGGCATCATGGACGGTCCAGCCCTCATGGTCGGTGATTCCACAACCACCTACACTCCTCAAACCCGGCGCTCACCCCTTCCCACCGCTCCCTGGGGTGGCCCAGCAGAAGCGTACTTCAATTCCAAAGCGCTCTCCCTGAACGCGACAGACGAATTCCTCGCAACTCAATCCCCACATTTCACAATCGTCAATATCATGCCTGGCTTCGTGATCGGCCGCTCAGAACTTATCACCAAATCCGAGGATATACTAAAAAGCACGAATGCGGTTCCTCTCGCTGCCGTTCTGGGAGTCAAAGGTGACAAGAAGCCTGCTATGATTACACATATTGACGATGTAGCCCGGATTCATGTCGCTGCTCTCGATACAGCCAAAGTCCCTGGTAACAGAGGATTCCTGTTGCAAAGTGGTGACGGAGGAAAGATCGTGTTTGATGATGCATTGGAAGTTGCGAAGGAGAAGTTTGCGGATGCTGTTGAGGAGGGGATTTTACCGCTGGGTGGCACGACGGGAGATGCGTATCAGATTGTGGATTCGAGGGAGACGGATGAGGTTTTTGGAGGGTTGAAGAGTTATAAGGAGGCGGTGGAGAGTGTGTTGGGGCAGTTTGTGGAGTTGAAGAGAGCGGAGTTAGCGAAGGCTTGAGTTGAGACACTCGAGCTGTGAGCTATCTGCCTTTGTTCGGTTCCTTCAGTTCCAGATGTGGCATATGTGGGTCTCAGTTGATTCGCTCGTTCGTGAGATACATGAAAAGTGCGATATTTTACTTACTCGCCAAATATCTTCTCTAAGTAAGCAAGCCAATTCTCTCCAAGCACTTTACGCATCTTCTCCTCAGACCACCCTGCCCTCGCCATGGCTTCAGCCAACTTCTCTCGTTCGGCTAATGGGCCAAGTGGCTTGACGACTTTCTGTGCTCCCCAAGGTGTGAGGGTCCTTGCATATCCTTTGTCCATATTACACCATTTCAGGAATTCACTACTTCTCGTCAACATTTGCCCCAAGCATTCCTACGAGGGACTACGTCAAGTAGCGGGGAAACTCACCTCGGCCTCTCATGCCCCTCACTGGAATCCGACCCAACACCCACCAAATCCTCCCCAATCAACCCAATTACATAATCCAGCGCCTCCACATAATCATCAATTGTACTCTCATTCCCCCCCCTCATATGCGGTCCAAACTGACTCAATCCCACGAAACCCCCCTTCGCACCAATTGCCCTAATAAATTCATCACTCTTATTCCTCTTATGCTCCAGCAGTCCCGCCGGCAGCACATGCGAAAAACAAGGCGGTTTCCCCTCCGGCGCAAACGCAATAACATCCGCACAAGTCCTCGGCCCAACATGGCTCAAATCACACAGAATCCCCAACCTCGCCATCTCACTCACCATCTCCCTACCAAAACCCGTCGGCCGTCCACTCCACCTAAACACAAACACTCCACTACACTTCGCCCCAGAAAGGAAATTGTTGGCATTGTTCAGTCCGCATATTATCTTAGCACTCCCACTTTCAGATATCAATCATGTGTATCTCCTTGCGGAGCATTATCGGATGAGATATGGAAGGTTCACCGCATCGATTTCGTCTCGGTAAAGGCAGTGTCGAGTCATCGTCTTCTGGGATTGCGGCGAAGAGGAAGAGGGGCGCGCAGGCTAGTGCGTGTGTGAGCTGTAGGGGCTTGAGGAGGAAGTGTGTGAGGGTGGAGAGGGGATGTGTGATTTGTGAGAAGGCTGGGTTGAAATGCACATTTGATGAGAGAGTGGAAGAGACGCCGAAGAGAAGCGACCAGGACTTGCCACCTGAAATGACGACCTGGCTGGCGGTTTTTCTGAATGACAGTGTGATCCAAGATGATATTGTCACAGGTCGGATCACATTGTCGAGGGAGGATGCTGCAGATGCAGAAACAGCGGCACGATACTCCATGCTTGATTCAGAGTCAGCAGCCGTACAGTCCAGTCCAGGAACAGATGGACCACCCCCTGGGAGTACGACAGGTCATCAGCTTGTTGAGGCTTATTTTCGCCATATTCATAGGTCATATCCTTTCATCAACAGAGCAGAAGTTCTGAAGGACGTTGATGTTATGATGGGCCTGTCAGACGGCTTGGAGAAGATGTCAAGGAGACTCTATCTCGTCATAGCCATTGGCTGCACGACACTTCGACGTATTGGTCAGGTATCCGACGATATATGCGCGAAGTTCCAAGTCTCAGACCATGCCATCATCCAGGATTGTCTATCCCGGAACGATATGGAATCAGTTGAAGAATTGCTACTCTTAGCTCCCTACTCATTCTTTGATCCAAGTCTATCGCCATGGATAATTACTGGCATCCTGACTAGGCATATAACGAAGTTGGGTTTGACTCGAAAACTGTCGAATACGAAAGATGTGCCTTTAGTACAAATTGAGAGGAGACACCGACTCTTCTGGAGTATCTACACATTCGATCGTATTGTCTCGGCCTCGATGGGTCTACCATTTGGCCTGATGGACCCAAACACCAACATACCCCTTCCAGGCATCACACTCGACGAGTATGCTTCTCCGGATCGTGCATACTTCACCATCACTCTACAAATCAACCGCCACATCATCACATTGCGACAATTGGAATCTGAAATTCTCGAACGCATTCACTTCACCACTCCAATCTCATTGGTAGCCTCTGATAGACGATCCATCATCGCAGATCTTCGCCACAAGATCGAAGACTGGTACACTCAAGGCTGTCTTGTAAGTCCACTTGAGCGAGATCAAATACCATTCCACAATACTATCCCCTGGCTCAACTGCCGCTATCAGAATCTCCTGCTGTTGCTGTACATTGCATCATCGCTAAACCCGGGTATACCAAGCGAGCATCTCCACGTCCTCCGAAATGCCGCGACAAGGTACATCCAGTTGAGTGCCGTGATTTTCCAGCAGAGACACTTACCTCTGAATTGGGTAACTCTGTGTCGATTCGTGGCACTGTGCCCGATTCTTTTCTATTGTACCGTCAGAGGGAACAACGTCGGTCTTGATATCAAAGAAGCAGCACTCTCATGCGCTGAGGCCCCTGAATCATTTAGCGAGACGTGGGTGAATTCTAGGCGAGCTGCGAAGGTATTCCGACAGCTTGCTGGACTGCAGATGTCTGTTCTTGGCGGGAGTAGCTTTGTCCCCGGAACCGATCTCACGGAGATGAATGTGGTTGCAGAGGAAGTCAGAAGGCTTATCGAGCAGACCATGGGATGTGCGAGCATTTATGGGGGACTTGTGGACGCAGCTGTGGAATTTGTATCGAAAGGGAGGGAAGCAGCAACACCAGGGTGGCATTTTGGCAGCATCGTTCCAGATCAGGGACTTTGGATGAACGATGCAGCCATGTGGGAGGATGCGGACATGAGCATGCATATCATATAACTTTGCTTGCTGCTTGTTTACTTCGTGACCTGGAACGCCAGTCACTGTTGGCCATTTGTGGAGATACAGAGTCCAGCTGAATGACAGACACGAAAGCAGCGGAGTCCAGATTCCCAAAAGATCTCCTGCATATCAATCCCGACCCAAGCTTGCTACCAGATCTTGACGCATTCGAGTCCAGGATCACTAAGCTCATGAGAGCAGCTTGAAAATACCACTGTGGTCGGATTCGAGACGCCCCGCCTCAACATCAGACCACTTAAGGACACCCAAGACGGCATCGGAGCTATCAACTACTCTTCAAATCTAGCCGTCTCCACAGCAGTTTGGTCCACAACCGTGGAGCACACATCAGACGCCGCATGAAACTCAGCCGCGAGACGCGGGTCATTGTCCCAGCCGTCCTGCAGGTCTGCCGAGCACCGAGTATTCGGCTGGTGATTTCGACAGGACTGCCGAGATTCTGTGCTACAGTACTGAATCTCTGAGAAGTACGGCTCAAGATTTGGCAGCGGTTGGGTGAATTAAGAGAGGGGAGGAAAAGATGTGATGATCTGGTTCAGATCATCTGAGACACTCGAGGTTTGTGAAAGCCGTGATGAAGTGCCGCGCAAAATTTCTCTTTGTTTTCAGCAGATTACAAGCAAGCCAAAAGATTCGAATCATGCAGTACAGCGAGGATTGAGAGGAATCCTAAAACCGATGGTTTGGACGATGCCAACTTATTAACAGTCAAAGCGTGATGGGCTTGCATGTGCAGGTGGTCTATGCTGGAGCTGCTTGCATGTTTGGGAGCTCTGGCCGAGTCCGTGGGATCGAGATGAGAGCTGGAGTAGAAGCTCCTTGCGATGGTAGGTGCAGTGTCACGCGAATGGTTGGACTTGAGGAGGGGTGAGCGAGAGCTTGAGGGCACCGCCGAGCTGAGGCGAAGTCAAGAAGAGTCAGATCCTGCATCTAAGCGGGTCAACAGCAGTCGCTCGATGTACGAACTTCCAAATATCCATATATTAGAGCAATCAAAATACAAATGAATGTTGAGGAAATGTATCGACTTCAGGGATACCGACTGATCTCATATCTTGATGTAGATATCTATCAATACTTGCGATTAGAAGACGGGGAACATTCTCACGCATAGCTCTTCGCATTCAATACTCAAAAGCTAGAAACCCAAGACAAGTGCAGCTGGATTGAAAAGTGGTTGCAGGACTCCATGATTCAGAACAGGAAACCTCAGCTCAGAGCCGCGCATTGATCGAGCATAGGTACATATCTCAACTGAACAGCACGACAATCGCCGAGAACACAAATCAGCGATATCACCGATCAGCAATCAGTGAAACAGAAACTCTCACTCCCGCTTTGAATACTTGATCCGAGCGAGAGTTTGAGCACGCAATGCAAATCGACGCCACCCGTGTCTCGTCTCATCTCGTCCCAACTCGAATCGAATCGTCATTTTATGCAAAACCTGCAGCTGTACACATGCAATTTATGCAAAACGTGGAATTTGGGTTAATCATTGCATCGAAACCGTGTTCCGGAGAGGAGGGGAGCGCCTGGTACTTTTTCCATTCATGTAAGACACGTGGCTGCCACATGAATTTGACACTAGTTTGCAGGTTGCCCTGAATGTCTCGCTTAGGCGGCACATGGCTGTATTTTGGGGGGCAACAATATGACTAGGTCAGATCTTGTGAAAAGCAGGAACTCAAGTCTAAGGTTGTAGGCGTTATTTTAGTTCCCAGGACCACTACTTCGAATACCCAACTCTATTAAACATTGCGTACGTTTGCCTCTTAGTCTGTTCTTGTCTAACAGACCTGCTGAATAAAGAGAGCGACAACTGATCATGCTTCAACTTCCTCTTCGTCCTTGTTTCCCACCTTCCAGATCTGCTTGACTGCGAACAGAATTACAGCCACCATGCAAATCTCTAAGGAGAAGAACATCGCAGCCAGTTGATACCCATATTTAAAATGGGGTGCCTGTCCAGTGTTGTACGCGAACAGAGGTACCCAAGCGTTGAAAGTAAAAGCGAAAGTTTCAACGACTGCAATGACAATAATACGATGTTCTTGACTGAAAGAGCAAACCTCCTTAATCCAGGTAATGAATAAAGCACCCGCACCAGTCTCGCAGAACGTAAGGAACCATCCTGCCATCATGGCCGCGATATTGTGTTCGGGGTACACGGAGAGTATGATGCATCCGGTCAAGGCGATAAAGCAAGCGAAGATTATGACAGGCCAGTGCATTCGAAGAGCGTCGCTATTCCATGCGTACGAAAGCGTGAAGAATATTTGTATTCCATACGCGGCGGTAGGAATTAAGTTCCCTTCTTCCACACTCCATCTCTTGGTAGATTTGAGCCAGACATTGAAGTACGAGTATGTCCTGATACCCAGAACATGGCAAATGAATGCCAGATTGAAAAGGTATACCGGCCAGGCTGTGAAGATTGCTTTGAAGGTTCTCAGAGTGACCAGCTTCGCTGGCTTGCGTCCGACAGCCTTCATGCGAGCGATTTCCATATTCTTCTGAGAGGGTTTGAGCCACCTGCTACGCGATGTCGTTGGCGCGTCGGGAATCGCCCAGAACCCGTAAATGGCAATTGGGATTCCAATGATTCCGTCGAAGATGAAGAGCCATTTCCAAGCTGGAAGGACAGCTTTACCATTCATGCCGCTGTAGAGCGCAGCTTGAAGGTAGCCTGAGAACATCTGCGCCGCGCTTGAAGAAGCTTGGAAGATACAGGCTCGCTTGCCGAGCTCCGAAGGTTGGTACCGATTGCCCAGGAGAGTCATGATCCCAGCATATGCGGACGCTTCGAACAGTCCAATGAAGAAACGGAGTCTATAGAGGTCAGTCCTCGAATCCTGGCATTGTTACTTTGTAAAGTACGCACGCATAGAGAGTGTTGACGTTTTTCGCACTCGCCACAGCAATAGTTAAAACCGACCACTCAATTTCCATTGCTGGAAGCCATATGGACGGTCGAATTCTGGTCATTGCCATTTGAGACG
Source organism: Cadophora malorum (assembly GCA_017365405.1). Taxonomy (NCBI): domain Eukaryota; kingdom Fungi; phylum Ascomycota; class Leotiomycetes; order Helotiales; family Ploettnerulaceae; genus Cadophora; species Cadophora malorum. The sequence continues at coordinate 41,054 of JAFJYH010000200.1, read as the reverse complement.
GAAATTGTCCAAGGATATAGCCAATGGTCCAGTATGTTGTAAGAAGATTCAAGTCATTCCCTTTGAGCTCGAGGTCTTCTTTCATTCCAGATACATAAGCATTGGAGACCTGAATGCGTCAGTGATAACATTCCAAAAAGGATATGGTCGTTTCTTACATTCGTTTGATCCAGATACTTGACGAAGTAGGCAACGCAGACATTACTTAGGATGAACCAGTCAAGCTTAGCGATCAAAGCTCTCTCTTCCGGTGATTTATCTAGTGAGTCCCAAATCACCGCCAGAATTCGCTTACTCAAAGGCGATTTAGCTGACCTGGGAGATTCAACATGTCGTCCAGATTCTGAGGACTCTGTCGCATCGACATCGATATCCGTTTCTGCCTTGTCATAGCTTGAGATACCCATAATCGAACAGAGGCATGAAGCAAACAAACAATGCGGTGTTAATAACGTACACTTGCAGCATCTTATATCCTGCGGGAAGCTGCTTTGAACAGAGCCCGATAACAATCTTGCAACTTTGCAGGCACATCAATTGGCCCAAGATTTCGCCATTTGCTTTCCAGTTGTTATTGTGGATGAAGAAGTGCTCCATAACTGATAACTCTGTATTCTAATCCCAATTTTGCGGAGGTTGATGCTGGAATTGAACTTCAAAATTCCCCGATTCGGTCAAGTGTGACTTTGAGAGTGGGCTGCTCTACCTTAGCCATCCCACTTCTCGACCGATTCTTGTAGGTAGTGCTTATCGATTAGGAAACAACACTGGGTCCCAACTCGCTCTATTTCTGGGCATTCGAACAGAATGTTGCTGTTGTCGATTTCTCGTAATTTGACAAGATGCCAGAAAGTGGTGTTATGTGGATTTCTGATGGAGATCCACGGACGGTCCAGTGGTCCACTGGAGGCAAATTGCGGAAGCTACTGTTAATTCCTCCCCGTCGGTAACTTAGTCATAGAACGAGAGTTGTATGGTTCTTGTCTAATGTCCATGGCCCCAGCTCCTTGAAATAATCAGGAGGAGGATGTCTGTCTTGGCTTGCTCTTATTGACATGGGGAAGCCAGACGACATCCTATGTTTCAAGGATGATCCAGAGCATCTTAGAGCACTTGGCCGTACACATCGTACACACCATCCATTGAGAGTTCGTCTGAAAAGTCAACAGTAGTCTTGGAAATTCTCGACAAGAATATCAAGGGGCATCAACCTGGTTCGCGAAGAATGCGATTATGAAACTGATTAGCATTTGCCGTAGACGATTGCCGTCCTCCACGAGGAACACATAGAGGCGATCAATAGCTCGAATTTTGTCACTTCGACTTAGGCCTTAACGTCGGCAGTCCGAAAGGGTCAAAACATGAAGTTCTTCTGAGACTCTGAATCCAAGAAAGAAGGGCAGCCAGACAGTTCTGGTAAAGAAAGTCACGATCGCCGGCTGAATTGAGGAGACTGAAACATGGACCAGGTCTGAATGGAATGCAAGTCTGACAACGTGGATACCATGACGAATGCTAGACTGGGAGCGCGGTGCAGATCTTAGGCAGATCCGAATATAAACTCCAATGCATATCCCTGACTTGCCTCCTTGAACTGAAGCTCCTCTTCTTTGCGCACCACGCAGGTCTCCATAGCTACAAGTGTCTGAAGTTTTCAACTCTGTCACCCTCGTAAATCGCTTGTCTGCTTCAGCTTGTCAAACCTCGCTCGCAATTGGTATTCGCTTACCGGTTAATTGGATGAACACAAATGGAAACTTCGATCCGAGTCCAGCCAACGCCCATATGCAGCTGCAGGGCAGTCCTTGCGGTCCCTGCTCTTGTTTGACAGAAGTCGGTGCAGAAAAAGGGGCTGCAGATGGGGCAGGGCGAATGACAAGTTGAATTGGTGCCTGCTTCTACGCACAGACGGGGCACGAGATTTACCCCTCGTGAATGAATGGGGAAAGCGATCCACCTATGGGCAAGCTTTGCTGATACGCACTATCCCACAACCTGAAGTCTTGGCACTGGGACGACACTTCATTCGACTCTGCGACCCCAAACCCACAAATCTCAGCTCCGCGGGTCGCCAGGATACAGAGCACAAGAGTCAAGAGTCCAAGAGACAGGCTGCGGAGAAGTTGGAGAACCCTAGTCATACCCAGCGTGTCAGTATTACCCTGGAACAGCCCAACCAGCCTCTCCCGGCCACAATCCAGTGATCAGGCGTAGCTGCAAAATATCACAAGGTTTGAGATTGTCAAGAGTCGGCACTCCCGCTTGTCAGCTACATCGAGAGTTCGAGACTCCGACGGGCCCGACAGTGCCACAAAACTGGCTGTTGTACCTCTGGGCGTTGTGTAGTTACAGATCCACGGATACGAAAGCCGAGAGGCGTTGCTGTCGCTTGGAGAATTTATCCACGAGGCGTGGAGGGCAGCAAACGTTGTGGCAGCCCCTAGTGAGTGACAGGCATGTACGGAAGGCATAGCATGAAGCGAATATTTCCCAATGACGGCGTCTCATCACAATCATCCTGGGAACCCCCAGATCCAGGAGTTCCTTCCTCTTCAGGATGGATGTCCCCCGTTTCCACAATTTAGCAGACATGACATCCTCAGCTAGTGCAGATCCTGGTACCTGCTTACCCCGGGTCCGAGATGTTAAAGAGAGCCGATCGTCTCGTGAAAGTTTATAAGACGTCTTCCAACTCGAAGTCTCACCCACGGACGCCGAAGGCTCGTTGCCTGCTTTCTCAAAGGCTATCATCCATTCCCTCAAAGTCTATCGCGATTGTTTGCATTTATAGGCCGTGCATTTCTTCGGACGGAAGCAGGTCATTACTCGATCCAGGACTCGAGCAAGGTCACGGTCGTTTTCCATCCATCCGTCGCCTCAGCTATATTCGTCTTATCGTTGATTATCGGCTCTCTGCCCCTCTTTCTATTCCAAAATCACAAGAACATCAAGCTCGGTAATTGTGTCGATGGCAGACATTCATTCGAACCTAGACCCGCTACCTCGAGAGATTCGCGATGGGATGATATCTATGGGGGTATTTGGGCTTCTGTCCAGCGCCTCCACTCTCAGCTTGATGGTATTCATCACATATCGGATGGTCTTCTGGCGCCGATACTACGATCATCCAATTGCAACGAATCAGATCTTTGTCTTGATCTACAATCTTCTCCTCGCAGACTTCCAACAGGCTCTAAGCTTTGTCTTCTCGTTCTACTGGATATCACAAAACAAATTGGTTGGGCCTTCTCCTGCTTGTTTTGCTCAGGGTTGGCTCATTCAGATTGGAGATGTATCATCGGGTCTCTGGGTGCTGGCTATTGCTGTCCACACGTTCATCAACCTCGTGGGGCAAAGGACGATCAAGCACAGGACATTTGTCATTGCCGTGGTTGCTCTCTGGGTGTTTTGTCTGTTCCTTACTGCAATTGGCCCAATCCTTAGCAAGGACGACTTCTTCATCCCCGCGGGTGCATGGGTATGTTCATATTTTAATGCTTCCCACGACACTGCTGACAACTACTAGTGTTGGATGAATGAGACCCACGAGGCCGACCGACTGTATCTTCACTATCTCTGGATCTTCATATCGCAGCTTGGGTCTTTGGTAATCTACATATCAATATTCTTCTTCCTTCGCGGCCGACTCGCCAATTCTAGCAAGCTTCAAACAGCGGCGTTATCGTCCATATCAGACGAGGGACGGACTGGACCTTACAAAGGCAGCCCAACGACTACGACAACAATTATGAGCAATGGGCAAGATACTTTCGCTGTATCACGGCACCGAATCTTACGGACAGCACGATATATGGTCGTCTATCCATTCGCCTATGTTTTTTTAACGCTGCCACTCGCTACGGGCAGAATCTCATCGATGGCTGGGAAGCGACCTCCGCTGGTTTTCTTCCCGATTGCTGGTACTCTAATGGCAAGTTGTGGGATCATCGATGTCATCCTGTACCTTACAACACGAAAAGCACTCGTACGGAGCAGCGTAGGAGCCAAAGGGCAAGGACATAGCACGGGGCTGACCAGATTCCGAACGAACGAGTCAGCAAGGAGAGGAGCTCGAGGGCAGTCCTTCCGATTAGGAGAAATGCGAGACGAAGACGAGGACCAGCTACCAGTAGGGAATGGAGCACCATTAGGCGGGACCATCGTGGTGTCGAAATCCATAGTCATGAGCGCAGATTCATTCGAGGGTTCGGGAAGGTCGCAAAGGTCTGATTCGCTACAAAGTCTTGTTATCAACAAGGAGGAAGTACCTCACAATTCTTGGCTGAAGTAGGGGATATCCGGGAAAGGGGTCAACTGGATTATTTGGATACTTAGCCGGCGAAGCAATTTTCTCATGTACATATGATACCCAACCAACAAAAATTACGTTAATGCTATTTTCAATGCCCATATTGCTCTCATTTGGTCTGCTTTACGTAGGTGCTATCGAAAGTCTGGGCTGCGTCTTGATTCTGTGCCGCCTCCTGATATCCAGGTACGCACAGGGAGTGAGATCTTAGCCCGGTCTCGCGATCTCACAGATCTCGGGCCAGTCTCCGAGGTTCGAAAACGCCCCTCTTTCGCCATCCGAACGATCAGAACCAATTCTTCCGTGACTAAAAACGGCTTTGAGAAGCGGGATAGATGCGTGCTTTCTAGGATCATGGAATGCGATGATGGGCGTGGACGACGCCAGAAGTGCATGTTTTCATTTATTAAAGTTTTGCCGAGTTTGGAGTCCCCCAGTCCTGGGGCTTGGTGGATTGATCTAGACTCTTGGTGACCTCGCCCAGCTACGTTATAGCCTGGATGTAATATAGGCTCACGTGAAGTACCACTGCAGGTGTTGAAACGTTCTGACAGCTGCACTACGCCTCTGGTGTCTTCTGAATTGGTACTTACGATGTCGACCAACGACTGAACGAGCCAACATACACTTGCAGCCTTCCTTATTAGGGCAGGTCGGTCCGAGCTGTACGAACGTTTCACCCTGGGGATTAGGCTTGACGTTATGGTTTCCATATGCCAACTGGGGCTATGTCACCCGCAGCATTCGCTACGCAATAACTTTTTTGGATGGAGGAGGGTGGGCATCATTGTTTGTACAGCCTAGTAATGTTGGTTTCTGGTGTACAACCGAAATAGCAGCAAAGTCAGAAAAGCGACAAAGGCAAGAAAGGGGTAAAGCTTGCGAATCTTTGACAAATGCGACATGATGTAATTTGACCAAAATTCACGAGCAGGAAAATTCTCTTTGTGCTGAAGATATGGCTCATTTAAATTCTCTGACCCTCGCAACCAGGGGTGTGTTGAGCTCTTCTTACCGAGTTCTTGGACAGCAAGTCTAGATCCGATGTGTGACCAGCCTTGAATTGGTGGAAATGTCCCAAAGTTTCGCTAACTTCCTGACAGCTCCTTGGACTGTCCTTGGGCTCTTGGCTATATAGACATGGGACGTCCTACGCAGGCTTGGTGACTACAGTTCGTTATGCATCATGTTGTTCGACGCCATGGCAGGTGAACGGAATCACGGAGGCTGCCCGCTAGCCACATCTCGTCTAGAGCGACTCTTCGTACACACCGAGCAAGTATCCGCCTGAATCCTCCCAGAAGGCTCTACATGGAACATCACAAAGATGTTCTACCCAAGCGAACTCTGTCACGACGGCTTTCGCGTCCTCCCACTTGTCAAGTTGGCGAGTCAGTCCAAAGTCAAGATAGAGGGGCAAAGTTAAATCCGGGAGCCCGGATCACAACTTACAGTGTTCAGACCCATAGTACCTCTCAAGTTCCCCAGGATCTGCAGTAACCATATGGTATCTCCCGGAGTATCTCCACTATACATCGGTATTTTTCCAAGTCCGTTTTCCGCAGCTCCCACTATGCATAGTACCCACAGCAGGAACGGCTCGGGGAACGATACCCATAGTTCAGTCTCGCTTAATATCTTGAGCGAGTACTTCACTCTTGTGGCTACTTTGGAGATGATGATGCTCTTAGGTCCTGGCCGTGCTCGACGAAGGAAGAGATGGATGTAGAGAAGGCATGTGGCATGCCATGTTCGTGTACACGCCCTCACGGAGTCATCTGCTCGAGGCTGAAATGCGGATCCATGCCGTCTAACGTTGTTTCTAGCGAGAGACCAAATTGATATGTTGACTTGACCTTCTAGCAACAACATTCCTTGCGTGTATTGCCTTCTCAATTCTTCTTCTGATTCGCTGCTGGGGCTGCACGCGTGTATTCGGGATGCAAGGGATGAAAGCTGGCGGACCCGGTGGAAGATATGGGCAGTTATGTCGTCCATGCCTTCGTAGACTGTGATCGGAGGAGAAGGTAACGTATGTGGCCATTGAGAATTGAGATCGCTGAAGAGTAGGAGTTCGTCGTCGAGTGTTGGACTTGGAGGAGTGGGCGTCCTGGCTTGGAGGGAAAGGAAGCGGGGCGGTGCTAAGTTTGCTGAAGCATGTGAGACGTCAACCCTGACGGCGTAAGCATTCTTACTTGAAGGGTGTTGATTTGTCCAGAGTCTGAACTGTACAAAGCAGTGCCAAAAGAACACACAACTAACCACTGTATGAGTTTCTGCAAATAACCATCAAGATGGTCCTTGTTCTGCGCCTTCCTCATGTTCACCAATCGTTCTAAGCCATTGAGATGTATAGAATGGTTGCAACCATGGTTGACAGCCGTCTGAATGAAGTTGCGATCAGTCAAGGAATTGATTTCTGTCGCGAGCCAACATGCTTGGGCAATGTGCGACAAGTGACTGAATCACGCACCTCAAATGCGGCCAGACAGGCAACGGCAGCAACATTACCTTCTTGGAGCTGTGTCTCCTGTCTCTCAAAACTGGTAATGATGTGGCGGATAGCTTCTGTCTGATGTGTGTAGCACTCTGTTGAGAAGAGCGACGTTCCACCGGAGGTAAGTGCGCGATATGTGGCTCCCAGTAGCAGAGTGCCGTGGAAGAACGCAGGGCTGGTAGTTGCTCTTGAAAACCATGAAATTTCGGCTTCTATGCCCATGGGTATGCTTAAACGAGCTACGTCATGGATGCCTGGAAAGTGAGATACATATATTAGTGAGGGCTATATGTTCCCGTGCAGTTTCGAGTGATCGCACTTGTCAAGCTAAACAGAGGATCGATCGTGACAGGAGCAATTCTGGACCTTAACTTACTGAATCGCAGAAGCTGAAGAGAACAATGACCGATTGGAAATACGCCTTGGAAGACTGGTCCTAGTCCAGGATGAGGTTGAACCTGCATACAAGTGCACTCGGACGTGGAGGAGGCTTGTTTACCATTAGCGGAACGACACAAGCATCGAGGGTCTAGCTCGGTGGCTCTTGTTCGCCTCTTCGAGAGAATTAATGCCTTGGCTGAGTAATGGTCGGAATCAGGCGCTTTCAAAGGTGTGCCGGAACCACGAAAAGAGGAAGCCGGCGCACGCCATTTAAGCACACTTGTGTGACCGGGCTGGGGGGGTCTCCGGATAGACCCGTTTGGCTCCCTAGTAGCTTGATTTCGTTTCTCAGTATGGTATCTACGCATTACATGAGAGCGTGCTGCTGTTCTATTGGATGATCTAGGTATACTGGCATCTATGAATTCGAAAGTTGTAGCAGTATTTTCCATCATCTCCTGCGAACTGATACACAGTTAGATGTGAGTCGAAGGAGATGAGAATCGTGAAACTTGCTTATAGAATTCTATTATTTGTCAGCACCAACAAGGAAGGACAGTTCCTCCTGAGATAAGCGAGACTCACTCTTTGTCAACGGTTGAAACCTTTTGAAAATCGTTTCTGATTCCCGTTTCTTTTCCGGAGGATGATCACCTTCCATGTTGACTCCTCCACGCGTAGCCGAGCATATGAAGACGGTGATAACGGAACCTTGCGTATGCTTCCGTAGCAAAGCGAGCCTATTTGTGTTTTGGGCGGTACCAACGAGACAAAGTTATCTGCAGACTCATGAGAAAATACGGAGTCAGGTCCATGAAGTAGGTGGAACCAAGCTCATCCAGCCGCTGGATGGGATTACTGGGCAAGCAGCCAAGCCCAAGCAAAATTCCTAATGATCTGTCTGCCGTGAAGGCTTGTCGGCAGAGAACGATTAAGCCACGTACACGATTGGTCGTCCGTATCTGAAGGTATAACACGGCGAATGGTGGTCAAATTAGCGCTCGACATATCTGCAATGTTGCTGACAAACGCGGGAACCGGGTGCCAGAGAGCGGGGATAGGAACGATTGCGGTTGATGCACCCATGTGAATTTCCTTTTCGGGTGAATAGTCTACAGAACGCCACAAGATAGGGGTCCAATTGAGGAGAATAAGCTCAAGGCTTATCTAAGCCCATAGGCAAATGCCTAGACAACATGGCGAGTGACTCAAGCAATCCAGAAGATTGTCGAGAATGGCCATGCATTGAAGTGAGTAAGTTGGAGATCCAGGATGCTTGAATCTGTTTTCTCGGGGAAATGAGATCGACTGTCAAGGAACGTAGAGACGGTATGGGAACACATTTAAGGGGCTCCCCTTCCTCGAGTTGTAAGAGTAGAGCGAAAGCAGCACTTCCATCCTCTAGCACCTCATGTCTCACGAAATGGACTTCTTTGATTGGCCTCAACTTGACGAGTATTATACGGGAAATGATATCTCTGCTAATCCTGAGAATTTCCCATTTCCTGAGTCGAACGACAACGCCTCATTAGCATGGACAGATTACTTCCCGCCGCCAAATGTAAGCTTGAAGATCTATACCAAGGCAAGGCGAAACTGAAAGTGAGCGACAGCAATCACTCAATCAAACTCCAGCACTCACCCAACGGACCGGTTCGTCTTTCAGCAGTACTCAGGACTCATGTCCTTGTCAAGACGGAGGAACCGGCTCTCAGAATGATGTGGCCGAGGAAGACGAGGAGGTAGCCGGGTCCTCAAGGGCTACTGGCCGACCCCAAAATCCACATCATAGTGCTAGAGACCCTGCCTTGAATCGAATACAGGCATGATAGCGTCTTGATGATAAAAAAAAGCAGACTAGTGTTGACGGCATCACAGAGACGCCGCACTCAGAACAGAAATTCACAGCGCATATATCGGCAGCGGAGAATGGAGGAACGGCAAAGATTCGAGGAGAGGGCCATCGCTGCCGAGGAAGCAGCAAAAGAACTCCGACAGCATCTCACAGAACTACAGTCTGTCATTGCCTGCTTGAGGTACCAGGTCCAGCAGCTTGAAGCAGAGAAGGCTATGCTACAAGGCACTTGTGGTGGGGACCTCAGCTAGGCACCACAAAGACGCGATTGAGTATATTGATAGGCTTGCTCTTTGAAGAGCCTCGCCTGGTTGTACTATGGTCTTGCACTGGATGAAGCCAATACCTTGCCGGCCTCCAGGTATTAACATGCTGCTTTGTGTTGAGGGACCAACCTAATACAGATGGCTCAAGGTCACAGCAGGTGAGGTTGAACCTCTCGGATTCTTCTTACTACCGAGTGACCGTAGAAAGATGTTTAGAAGCAATCCTCATACCAGTCTTACCATCGCACCATAGTGAGTAGAGAATACTACGAGCATACAAGCCAAGGACAATATCTCGGTCGAAAATTCTTTCGTGAGTCGGGAATATGGTAGCTGAGGAGATTTACAGCAGTAGCATAGCCAATTAGATAGGAAACAACAGAATTGGCGGATGGGATCAATATAACATTGTGTATAACGCTGGGTATCTTGGGATCTGAAAGCTGCTCTTGAAAACCGGAAATGAGATTGCAATCTTTATGTTCTGTGTGGGCAAATAGCAATAGTACTCGACCTCGTAAAGTTCAAAGAAAGAGATGCTATGTGAAGACATGTCAAATGCGCAACTGCAATGTATCAACAACAGTCAGATAGGATTTATAAAAGACGGCGGGAGCTGTTCCAAGTTCATCGCATTCACGCGTCCTGATTAGCGCGACGCGTAAATTGCCCCACCTATTTTCCCAATCTCACATGGAAATAGGTAATTCGGTCTCTCCACATCCACCGAACAGCGCAACCCCACCTCTGGTCCGTCGAAAGATGCGCATATCTGTCTGCTAGGTACTCCGAGTCTTTCGAAGTTCGACTGCTTGTATTTGTGCAGTATTTGCTCCCTTTACATTAGCAGACCATGGCGACAAAGCAATGCCCGTCCTTGCCCAACGAACTCTGGACCCAGATTCTTGAGAACCTGCGCGCCGACGAAGACTTACCTACACTTTGGAAAAGCTGCCGAAACGTTAACACAGCCTTCAGAGATGCTGCAGAGACAATTTTTCGAGAACAGCATTTACCAAAGACCAAGTTCTATTTCTTTTTAGGTACGAGTAGTCTCAATATCGATAAGACGTAAGCTAAGTTCGGACAGGAGAGTTTCTGGCAGATAATAGTGATGAGGAAGACCACGAAGAGCGGCACGAGATTCGACACCTCCTAGCAGAGTTCAACTTCTCATCTCTGTCCGAAGACAGAAGCACCGCTACTTTTACCGTCGATGCCGACGAGCTTCCCGAGAATCTACATCCAAGAGCGCGAAAGCGGCTACGAGAATATGTAAATGATATGAATATCGAGACACCTCGGCATACTGTACAAATCCGGCGAGACGTTAACGATGGACCAATACCGGGGTTGACGGTCAACTACGATAAGCTGGAACTGAGCTGCGACTGGCGAGGATTATTTGGGGCATTTTATAGCGAGGAATATCTATACCATAAGTTCACAGCAAAGACACTTAAGGACAGGGCGTCATGGCTATCAGAACTCAAATCGAAGGTCGACAGTGGAGAGCTTGACCCCATGAAAGTAATGACTCAGGCTCTCACGGCGTTTGCAGACGACTCCAAAGATTGCAGGAAACTGGCGCGCAGAGCTCGGATATGTTGGCAATTCAAGAACCATGATGGTACAGAGTGGGACTTTGGCCGAGATGGTGATGAAGCTGAAGAGAGAAAGTGCCTGGCGGAGCTTCAGAAAATCAGGCATTTTACCTCGTTGGAAGATTTCAGTGACGAGGAGAGTGAGGAGGGTGATGATGACGACGAAGAGGGCGATTCAGAAGAAGACGAGGAGGATGAATGGGAAGATACCGACAGCGACGAGGACAGTTGAGCTAACGATCAATGCCACTTACGCCCGATATGATTGAGTTCTATTTCAGCGAAGGATACCAAGGATAGATTTATTGTCTGATAGAAAAGAGGGAGTTTCGGGGTCGATTTGATGCAGGCGAGCATTTCGGCTTGAATGCCTATGTTGCCGACATTCGAACGTCGTGGGTGCTGAGAGACCGATGGCACAGCTACACAATACCAACTTCAAGAGAACTTACATGGAGCAGATCCTTGGTATCGTCCGATTACTTTCATTGACGGTTTCCAAAGTCGGCTAGGCCGAACCGATATCTCCTTGACTCCTCTCGGCGATACAGAAGCGTTGCTCGACGGTCTGGTTATATCAGCTGTATGCTGCTGATTAACGCTGACTTGGGCCACAGCGAGCGCTGGTTGGTCGAAACATGCCGTTTCTTTGATGGTTACCGCAGATGGGCAAACGTTCATGCAGCAGGGGGTACATAATCCGTCGCTAAGTCATTACTGCCGTAAGCGTTCGGCGGGAAGAGTTGAGGCTTTTGAATAGTAATCAGAGTTGTTGCTGCACAATTAGGGCAGGCTTCAATGGTCAATTGCTCTGCCAAGCAATGGCCAATCAGAAGCTTCCTTGCCTGCAGCTGCTCTCAGCTTCATATCAAGGGGCGAAGCCAAAGCGTGGGGCTATCTATTATGGTCCATAGGTGAGTGAGTAGTATTTAATAGTTCTCTATTTCACTCCGCAAGATCACAAATTCAATTTCTTCTTGTCATAGTGTTCACATCAGATCCTCATCAATTCCAGTCAGACCAGCCACAATGTCCATCTCAAATACAGTCTACCGTGGCGTAGCAGGTGATGCAGCAGGAGCTGTAGTGAAGAGCTCAGTCGACATCTCATCCGATCTGGGCCCCAAGGAAGTCCTTATCAAGATCACACACTCCTCGCTCTGTTACACAGACATCCATATGATGCCTTTCGGTTGTGCTCTTGGTCATGAGGGTGTAGGCATCATCGAGAAAGTCGGAAGTGAAGTCACCACACTGAAGATCGGGGATCGTGCTGGTGGCGGATATCTCAGAAACGTGATTCTTCCCTGACCTGGCTTTTTGTGCTTCGCTGATCGAGTATTGATAGAGCTGTGGACACTGCAACTACTGTACTAAAGGAAGGGATATCTACTGCTATGAGCGTAACATCTTCGGAGAGCAAGACTTCAATGCCGGTACTTTCGCGGAATATTGTATGTTTTCTCACCCATCCCATCCCATCAGCAGCTAATATTACAGACATCGGCGTAGAATCATACGTCCATAAAATTCCCGACAATCTGCCATCAGAATACGCGGCACCACTCCAATGCGCAGGCAGCACAGTCTACAACGCCATCACCTCCTCCGCCAAGACAGGCGACAGAGTAGGAATTCTCGGTATTGGTGGACTCGGACATCTCGCCATCCAGTTCTCGGCTAAGCTCGGCTTCGACACTATCGTGTTCTCGACTACTGCTGAGAAAGAAGCTGAGGCTAAGAGCTTTGGTGCTTCGGAATTCTATCTCTTGAGTGAGCCGGAGAAGATCGTCAAGCCAGTGGATATCTTGATTGTTACGGCAGGCAAGTATCCTGATTGGACGAAGTGAGTACATTGAAGTCTTAAAGTGCACGGATAGAATACTAAATCTTCCCGCCAGATTCATGAACAAGAACATCCTCGCTCGAGGCGGCGATATTCTTGCACTCTCCGCACCCATCGTCCCCATCGAGCTCCCGTACGTACCACCCTCCCGCCCCATTCCTTGAACACTCCGATCCAGACCACTTACACACAATTTCATAGGAGTTTCCCATTCTTCTTCGAAACCTACAACTTCAAGTCCTCCCTTGTCGCCTCCCGCGGCATCCATGAAGACATGCTCAACTTCGCAGCTCGAACAGGCGTCAGGCCCGTGATTGAGAAGTTCGAGTTCACGCAGAAGGGCTTCGAGGAGGCGATGGAAAAGATGAAGAATGGGAAGATGAGGTATAGAGGTGTGCTTGTTGCTGATGGTGCTTAGCTTCTGGCTAGTGGGGATCGGAGTGGGCTCCATAAGTAACTACTTTAGGGGCCCATCACTAGGTACTTTAGTGAGCGGGTGAGTGGAGAGTGGAGTGGGTTGTCGTTACGGGTCGGCTCGTGAGTTAGTGAAGTGGAGATATCCAGGGGGCTTCGGGTGGGATTAAGCGAGGTGTCGATAGAATAAACAAATGTCACAATATAATATTGGAAGGTGTCCCATCTCAATTTCTGCACTCGTACTCTCTTCCCTTTTGACTTTGCACGAGATATAAGCGTGATCTGTCGTGGCCCCATCCATTATATGTCCTGTAGCTAACATTCAGCAAGTCCGCCTCTCAAGAGTCAAAATTCCTTGCTTTTTGGGAGGTGCGTTCAAAGACCTTCCCATCGCTTTTCAGCCCGCCCGCGTTAAAGTTGATGAATCCCTCTAAATGCGCCATAGACAGACAGCAGTTGGTGTGTAGCTTGCATTACTCGATACCTAAAACTCTTGTCACAAATTCACCACCTAGCTAAAATTCTTTTCTCAAAGCAAAAAATCAATGGTATCAATCTTCCCGCCAATCACTTAGTACCAAAAAGCTTCCATGCGTTTGCTAAACCAAGACAGACAGAACCATTGCACAAGGAAAAAGGAAGAATTAGTCCGTATTCCAGACTGCCTTGACGCAAAAAACTCAGTTTTTTGATCAGTATATAAACCAAGCAGCATTGCAAACACAAGGCGAGACGAGACAAAGGAAAGAAATAACAAGTCCAGTGAGTTAGTGAGTGAGCCATTGAATGAGACAAGCGAATGAGCCAGCAACGCCAATAAATAACAACAAGCTCAAGTGTAGTAAGCTATAATAATCCAGTGCCACATGAGATGATCTGAATGTTCGACGATCAACAATAGAGTAGAGCAGTAAAATACTATCCACAATCAACGGATTCGCAAATAAATGGACAGGAACACCACTCTACACCATGATCATCCATTATCAATGGCAACAATAACCCATCCCTTGGTGCAGGCCAGCAAGCAGAAAGCGGAAAGCAAAAGCTGACGTCAATTCCTCCACCTCCACCTAACATAACACGACTCAATTCAGATACCAGAATCTCGCCAATACCAATACCGCAAAGGCAAGAAGAATCTGTCGCACGCTGCTCTCGCCCCCAATCTTCTCAAGCAGGACATCCCACCAAACCCATGCACCACTGACGCCCTTGCTATAAAGCTCCTCACCATCGATGAACTCTCCCATCTTACCAATACGTCTACCACTTCCATTCTTGCCAATCGACAAAGCGGAGTTGGAACTAGGAAGAGACTTGGGAGAGCCGTGGATATTGGATGGTGCGAATGCCCAGGCCGAGCTGTGGCGTGCATAGAAGATGAGGGAGATGATGTAGGGAATCATGGGGCGAGTTAGTGGATTCAAAGGCGGATAGGCTGAAGAGCCGGTGGATGGAAGGGAGTCTAGTTGGAACGAAGTGTCTTGGGTAGTGAATACGAATGGAGCAGCTCTGTTGAGATGTCAGTCCTAGGAATCTAGAGGAAGACTTGGGATGAGAACATATTGGGTGACTCACTTGAAAACATCACTTTGTCTCTCAGCCTCCTCTCTCATCTTCATGTCAATACTCTTCAACACCTTGCTATCGATGACCTTGCCCAGACTGAGAATTGTCGCAATCTCCTCATGCTGATGCTTCTCATACGGCGCCTGAAATTCATCAATCACCGCTCTCAAGTTCGCGCCATCAAAGTCCTCTTTTCTCGTTGTCTCAGCATACCGACGGAACGCTTCCATGCCTTTCTCCATGGCTTTGTGCTGAGACAAGTTCTCGGACATGAGCTCCTTGATACCAGTCACGCGCTCGATTTCGGGGAAGTAGTGCGATTCTTCAATGAGCTGGTGGTGGTGCATGAAATCGTAGGTGATGCTACAGTATGAGAGGAGATGGGTTGCAGAGTCGGTAGATGGGCGAACATGGTAGGAATGGGCGTAGATGCTGTTGAGGGCGCGGAATATGGTGTTGTGAGTTTGGGCCATGAAGCGGGCATTGGCGACGCAGTGATGGTTTGGAGGAATGTTGGGGGTAGAAAGGGCACCGGTTGTGGAGATCAACTTGAATGGAGTTTCGGGCCTGCAGAAGTTAGTGAGAAATCTGTTCAAAAGTACAGGGACAAAGGGAGACTCACCATGATGGCATAGTGCCAGTTTTGACAGGACCATGGTTCTCAGGCAGGAGGTACCATTCAACTGAGCCCTTGAGAGCCTCTTCCTGGTTTGGATAGGGCTGATCCTCCCAGGGCACAAAACCAAGACGCTCACGTGCCTTCTTGATAGAGTATGTGCGAGTATAGAGGATGAATTCCATACGCTCCAGGATCAGATTTTGGGGTCGCAGCTTTCCCCACGTGGTAGCCCAGACGATATACTCCGCAATGTGAGCCATGATCAGAACCAACATTGGAGGAATGTACCAAACGCTGCTGAGAGGAGTGTGATCACCAGCGAGCGCCCAGTACTTGCGGAAGAAAGTTAGAGGAGGAGATGGTTGGTCGTCCGTGATGTTGAAAGCTTCGCCTGCGACTTTTGGTGCTTTAGGATCGCTCATCTCGACCAAGAGACCCTTGGCTGCAAGGACTTCAGCGATGGCGACGTGGCCGACGTAGACGACATCCATGTCAATATCGTTGTAGCCCATCCAGATACCGGTCTGACCTGCCTCGAGAGCATCGATGACTGGACCGATCATTTGACCGTCTCCTTCGCCATACAAGGCTGTGGGACGGATACAGCAAGTTCGGATTCCGTGCTTGCCATTTGCTTCAAGGACGATCTTGTCTCCGAGAGCTTTGGCAACATGATAAGGATCTCCTTTTCTGACGGCTGGAACAGCGAGTGTTGGGAATGTCTCGTCCGCACGATCATAACCGCCTCCCGAGCCAGCGATGATGGGACCTGAGGATGTGTAGACGTATGCTTGGACGGTGCCGGTCTCAACAGCTGCTTCAAGGAGGTTCTGATTGCCGTTGATATTGACTTTGAAGATGTCTGGAACGTGCTCGTGGTCTTTGTAGGCGTGTGGCGAGGCTGTGTTGAAGATGACCTTTGGTCGAACTTGGCTCATGACATGGCGACAGTGCTCAAGGTTCGTGACGTCTCCAATGTAGTAGGTGACGCCTTCATGACGATTCTTGAAGGGAGAACGACACATGACAGAGATGGATGTGCATGTGGGCTCTTTGAGGAGGAACTTGACAACGTGGTGACCAAGGAAACCACATCCACCGACGACTAGTACGTCGCCTAGTTGAGGGCCAGTGGCAGGAGGATGAAGCTCGAAGGATGACATTCTTGTGAGAGTACCTGAAGGAGCGCTGGATGTAACTGGTGATGGTGTTCCACTCGAACTTTCTTCCTCATGAAGAGTTGCCATCCTGCCTTGAGCTTGTGATGGGGTAGACAGCTTGTGGAAACAGGAGGTCAACAATATGTGGAGTATGAAGGAGTGACTCCAATGAAGTAGAGTTATTTAGCTAAGACGAGGATGTCGAGGAGTTTGGGTAGAGTTTTGAAAGGTTTATGCAAGAGTCTGAGGGAGGGGCAAGCTTTAAACGGAGGCCAAGTGAGAGCGCAGCCTTACGTATTGATTGACCATGCGAGTGATCCGTGAATCATACGGCAGGAGTCAAGTGCGATTATCGGGAGAGCTAGAAACTACGTCTCATTCAAGGAAGGTGTCAGTCAATGGAAGGTGGGTGAATGAACCTTACACTTCATTCCACAATCCACATTCCACACTCCACACTTCTTACTCGCACCTGCCATCGCAAACACACTCGTACATATTTCTTGGACTTGCACCTACTTGAACAAGTCCAGTCATATTGAGCTACCCGAAACGCATCATCCGACAATCGGTCGGACACTAGCTGCAGTGGTCGCCGTCCTTGCGTAACCTGCACACCCGTTGGCAACGTACATAGAAGGCAGGAGAAAAGAAACGACTTGCGAGATCGAGTCTCACGGATGGCGAACCCAGATTGAATCCCCACAGAAATCAGATCTGGTACGAGGGAACATACGTGGATCCGCTTCCCAGTCTGATAATTTTAAGCCCCCAAGAAGCCACAATAGATCTTGTACGCTATTGAAGTTGTGCAGATCTGCGAGACTAGGAAATAGTTGGCAGAATATTGACCGAGGTGTTTGATCGTATGGAAGTTGTGAACTTTCGACCCGTGACTTTGCACAGGCCGAAGCCGGGTGTAGCAAGCCTAGAAGGTCTGAGGTCAAGTCTTTTCGTTTAAAACTTCCCCTTTCAATGTGTCAAGCTCAGCTGGAGAGAGACAATCTTGATCCAGAGCTGCTTCCGTTGTCCGAATGTGGTGATGCTTGAGGCCATGATACCGCGCTACTTGATGGTCGCGGCAAAGCAAGGATGGTAAGCGGTAGACAGGTGCCCTGGCGGCTATACAGACTAGGATGGAGCGGGATAGATTCCTGGAAGAGAAGGTCTTATCGTGGGCGTCGAAAAAAGTCGGCTCGAGAACACAAATAATGAATAGGTGTGGGATATCCTTGTCCCCGCAACCCGGATGATGGATACCGCGAGCAGAAATCCTGCAAGTGTAAGCGTGTGAGTATGATTGGCGTAGCAAGTATGACTCGAGTGCAATAGAAACTTGACCTTGTTCAAGTTCGATTGGACGGATTCGAAGGCGGGAAGTAGCTCTCCAGAGCTCAAGAGTACACTGGCTGGGCGGGGTAAGTCGACCACGAGCAGGATGAGGCTTTCTGGTAATACAGCCTCTATCCATAATCGACTTATACGAGTGAGGGCATATTCAACCTATGGTCTTCCCTCAGACCTCTTTTGCACTTCCAACCTGTCCACGTACGAGATCGAATGTCGACTGTAGTGCAACTGCATGCAGGCCAGGGAGCAGACGAACAAACCAATCAGAATCCTCGCCACCATTAAGGACTTGCTCCAGCCACTGGCCCCCAAGCAGAGTTGTAGGGTTATATTGCTGTCGTGAACTAGCTCTCGATATCAGATGCACGTACTTGCAGAAACAGGGCCTTGATACCTCTTCCATGGTCGATGAATTCGCATCAGCGAATCCCAGATAGCGATGTTCAAATCCCATGTGGCAGAGCATGCAGGGCTGATACTTACTGGCATCTCCACTCCATTCCACCTTATCCAGATCTAGATCTAAGCTGACTTCCCCAGACGGGTTGGGGTGAGACGGGTCAGCTTGAACACTGTGCCTCTTCCTTCTCGCTATCGACGGGCCAGGGCCTATGTGCATGGTATTGGTATTTGATGCTTGGGAATGTATGTAATTGGCAGTGTAGGCCTCCGATGTACATGCTGGGTGGGGGCGGAGGTGGACTGGATTGGGTTGGATAGGAATGGGATGTATGATGTGAGCCCATCTATCGATCGAACATTGTCGTCCCATCCCAGTCTTTGGCGGGATTGGATGGATAGAACGAAAGCAGAGCATGATCCAAATGGCGGTAGCACGACCGAAACCAAGATAAGGTACCTGCTACTGCTGACCTGCGCCGTGGAGAAGCATCTCGCAGCTTCTCCCTCATGTACTGTGGCTCGTACCGACACACTCATCCAAACCAGGAACAAATTGGGAGAAGGATGCATGGCATTCTTAGCAACCCCAGCAGCCCCAGCACCCGGATCAGTACACCACAATCAAACACAGATGCAGAAGGCGATAAAGACGAAGATAGAGACATACAAGGAATTGTATGTCAATCCGCGTCAACAGATTGATCAAGAGATAAGCAGCTGCAGAACCCAATAAAGAGGGTGTGTAGTCCGAATAGCCTGAAGTCCGCGCCGCACCGTCTTTGCAGTAGGGCATCCCTAGCTTATTTGTTTTAGCGAGTAGGCAGTCGGGTTCAGGGTCCAGTGCGCTGTGGCCATGGGCTGGCCCGCGTGAAAACCTCCGACCAGCCGTTTGGATCAGGGCTATCAGCCAAAATCTGCCAGGGTCAGGGACATGGATGTCGGCGGTTAGGTATGCGGTCTTCTAGCGCGGAGGGGCTGATTTCTAGGACTGCGGTTCGTGGCCTAACGGCATCCTTCTTTTACTGCAACAGACTAAACTTCGCAACATGTAAGAAAGAGCGTGTTGTGAAAGGGATTAGATGGCAAGGATCAAGATACCTACCCGCAATGTCTTAGCTTTCTTTCTTTCCATCCTCGCTTCCATTGTTGTTCCCCACTTCCAGGGCTGCTGGATATCAAATCCACTTTCTTCCTTCGTCTTCAACTCGATCTCAGCAGTATCATGGTAGGCTCGCTCCCTGAACTCTCTCAGCTTACTATCCATAGAGCAAAGCGCCACATAGCTCTTCCTTAGTTTACTCCATCGACTGATCCACTACATACTTTCTTCAAATCCCAGAACTGGGGCCCGGACCAAACTCAATCGTACCTCCCGGCCGCCACAAAGTGACAGACACGGGAAATTTCTGCCGATGCCTGAGTACAGATCCATACCCATCTTCCATCTACATTCTATTTCCGATTGTGAAGCAGATTTAGTGAAAGTAGTACCCTCGTACAGTTCATGCAATCAGGCTTCTTGCTACAGAGTTAAGTGGATACCAAGGTATACTAATACCTATTGAACTCGGTTGGATGAAGTATCTCCGAACACTCGTTTATCTTGTGTTTGGATCAGTCTGGAAGAGCTGTTCTACCTATTTTCGTTCAGACTGCTGTATCGGAATCTTGTTTTCCTCTTTCGTCTAGGATTCTTCAGCAAAAGCGAGGCTTGCAGAGTTGCAGATTCGCGTGAACCGTGTATGCATGCAGCAGTGCCGCGGAATATATTACTCTGCATAGCTCACCCGCTACTGCAGAAATGTGCATGTAGACATGTATCTAAGCGCCGACAGATCAGCTAGCTGTTCGTAATCAGTTGACGTGTATCTGGCACTTTCGTGGAAGTGGAAAATTAGGATTCCGTTGGCCGATCTTTGGTAAAGATTTGGTACTGGGAATATAAAGGTACGTCTGAGGCACAGGGACTTTGTGTATACTTGATGGTGTGGAGGACTTAGAATTGGAAGTACGAGGTGGCCAATCGAGGTAGAGAGTGGACTTGGTGTTTCCGTGGCATGTGAAGGAAAGGCCGGGTTCAAGATGGAATGGCTGCATTGGGGTTTTACGTGACTTTTAGGAAATAAGGGAATCCTTACATGGTTGGAATATATTGGACCTGTCAATTTAGTGGCGTTGCTTGCCTGCCTTGCGTCTGCTTTCAGGGTCTTAAGTCGATTATGCAATGCACGTTGTCTTCATCATGGCAGCAAAACATCAAAAATTCATTAAAGAGGCCCATTTGATATGGATAAGCACTTGATACTTCACTAAGCAATCAAGCAAGCATTCATTATTACCATCACCACAAAATGTATCAACCACCACATCCAGTGTGATGGTCATACCACGTAGCAAATAGCAGAAGCAAATTTCATTTTGTAATATAAACCCATTACATGCATTTAATGCCAGGCCCAGTAACCCATCAATCCACCAATTGATTTCAATTACTGTATTGATCTGCTCGGTCTTTGTGCTTGATGCCCACCCATGAAACATGACGACTCCGATGCATGCAACTCCTAGAATGCAATGGAAGCCCTTTCGTGAAATGAAAGACAAAGGAAAAGGAAAACCTTGAAAATAAGGGGAGAATCGAAAAGCGCGCCCTGATACCTTCCATGAAGCATGCTTTCCGTGAGTGATCCGTCTCAAGCACCAACATCAAAGAATCTCTCATCCCCCTTCCTAACAAACCTCAAAGGCACCCTACCCTCCTCAGAAAGCTGCACCGTAATAGCACACTTCAACTTGCCCTGCCAGCTCTCTCTCGCCTTCTCCGCGGCCTTGTCCCAAACACCGTGCTTAGCCTCCTTACTCATAGCTTGTACTTCCTCATCGCTGGCGTAAGCATCAACGGCGAGCTCGACGGAGTATTGAGTGAAGATCACAGCGAGGGCGGCTAGGATCTCGATTTGAGCGAAGCGTCGACCGAGGCATGCGCGTTGGCCTTCGCTGAAAGGGATGAATGCGCCTTTTGGTGGAGTGAAGAGTTTGTTATGAGTGGAAGGAATTTCGGTGATGGGTGTGCTGGGCTTGGAGACGTAGCCTTCGTCGATGATGTGTTGATAGAGATGGTTGGTGTGGGTGGAAGAAGACTTGAGGAGCCACCGTGAAGGCTTGAATTCTTCGAGGTCGTTGGCTTGGTTGTCGAGGGGAAAGATGGGGTTTGAAGGGTTGGTTGGGGGTCCACATGGCCAGAATTTGGGGTTCTGAGAGGAGTCAGTACCTTCTTGGAGTTCAGACGGCTCGTAGTTTGACTTACTACGTGGACGGAAGGAATGCAAAGCCGCATCATCATGTTGGCAGGCAAATCCGTTTGTGTTCCTTCGATGATGACTCGCTGAGGCCGAGCACATACCATCTTAGGGACAGTCAAGATTGGAGATATCAGACGCAACTCCTCGTTCCAAACAGCTCCCAGCATGGAGTTCAACAACCGAGGGAAATCCTTCTCATAGTCCCACTCCAAGGGTGGTCTGCCATTCAGAATTTGTGCCAAGTCCTTCTGCAGCTCCTTCTGTACGGATGGGTGTAAAGCCAGAAGAGTAATTGCCATATGGAGACTGCTTGCTGAAGTTTCGTGACCAGCGACAATGAAGACAAAAAGGTTACCCTTAATCTCACTGTCAGTCAATGGTGTCATTTTCTTCTCTACGTCTGATTGTAGTAGCTGTCCAATGAGATCTCCTGCCGAACGTTGTGTTGAGTCTCGAATACCCCGCTTCTTGGATTCAATCATCTCTTCCATGTATCTGCCCCAGTTGTCGTAAGCTTGGTAAGCCTTCTGTACGAATTTCACAGGCAGCATTCCTTGGAAATTGTCAGCAGTGCTACAATATCTGAGCTCGAATACTTACTAGCGAACCAAGAAGGGAGGGCCATGATGGTGACAAGAGCAAGGATGTTATGGGCAATGAACTGAAACGAAGACGAGAAGCTCATGGTGTGGCCCATTGGCAGAGCTTGAGAATCGTTACCATCGTCCCAGTCCATCTGCTGACCGAGGCCAGCCCGACCGATGATTTCGAGAGACAACCGCATGGTGTCCGGTGCTACTTGAGTAGTCGTTCTCGAAGTACCTGTACCGAACCATGATGAAACCATTGCTTGACTCAAATCCAAGGTCTCCTTCCACACGAGCTGATTGTTCTTCTCCGAGAAGGCTGGGCTGGTCAACTTCCGATGGTGTCTCCATGTTGCACCTTCAGAGGAAACAATGTTTGTGCCGTAGATACTGATGGGACGGTAGATGTGCGTTGGCTTCGGGAAGTCAGTTCCTCTGGAAGTAACCTGGGAAATGAGATCGGCATCTGCTGTATTGAGGATGATTCCACCAGGAGAGACAGTGAGGAAGGTATCAGTGCCTAGACGTGTAAATGGTGCATGTCTAAGTCGCAGTGGCCAAGTTGCTGTGACCAATTGTCGCCAGGAGTCCACACTTGATGCAGGTAGAACATGGTTGAGGAAGCGTAGGACAGTTCTGCCAAGCAGCATTGACGTGAGGGAGTTGTAGTTGAACCAAGGGACGACAACATAACGAATTCCTGTAGCTTGAGCAGCGCGGACATTCTTCAACAACGAGTAGCAGTTGTTCAGGAAGATGAAGAGCAACAAAGGAGGAACAACGTAGAGGAGCAGCATGATAGCTGTGTGACCTTAATCTCTGGAGATCGAGACTGGTGGTACATGGGTTGTTGATGTTTTCTCCCCAACGAGACGGCTCGAAGGGGACCGGACCGTGTGGGAGCCGGCTCGGTAGAATTATTTTCAAGTGGAGATAGACGAGAGGATGGCGGCAGCGAGGTCGAAACGCAGAGAGGGGAGAAAATTCATAGGGAATGCAAAGACGGTCAAGCAAAACAAGCAAAAGGGGAAACGTTTAAGACAAGCAAGTACAACCTTAG
This sequence comes from Cadophora malorum, assembly GCA_017365405.1. Taxonomy (NCBI): domain Eukaryota; kingdom Fungi; phylum Ascomycota; class Leotiomycetes; order Helotiales; family Ploettnerulaceae; genus Cadophora; species Cadophora malorum. The sequence continues at coordinate 17,827 of JAFJYH010000200.1, read as the reverse complement.
ACACAGAGTGACCATTGTGTGACTTTGTGCCACGGCATTAATCAGAAGGCAGAGGAGCACTGGGCCTGGTCATTGGGGGAGGGGAACAGCCAGAGGGGAAGAGAGGGACATTTCGATTACCAAGCAATAGTATCCTACCTGAATTCGAGTTATTAAGATAATACTTTACAGAAAGTGTCGGGTAGCGTCAAATCTGTCTGTAAAATAGAATTTCAGCTCGTAAACATGCAAGGACGTCGTTGGTCAGATGAGTCAGCTCGAGCCAAGCCACCGCGCCACTTTGTACAACATCAGCAGATTCGAGCAAGGAATCTTCCCCGCGCACCCTCTTCCTCTCCTTGTCACTCTTTCCCTGTCCCTGTCGATGTTCAGCCAGATCCATCTGCATCTACAAGGAATAGGCTGACTCGTTAATCGTTCGTTAACCAAGCGATGTCTGCTTTCCTGTGGCGTTCATCCCGTCTTTCTGCAGGCTTGCAGTGGAGGGAGGGCAGAAGCGCCTAGACGCCCTGCCCTTGTCCATGCAGAAAAAGCCACGCCGCACCCAGACTCTTATCCTGCCAACCTCACTTGTCAAATGGGAATCCTACTTCTGCATCTTTATGCTGGCTGGAGGCGCAGGCTGAGCGAAACCATGAATTCTGCATGGACTAGACTATCGATAAGTGCATTGCATCTATCTTTGTCTTTGCCTTCACGGTCCTTTCGTTTGGCCCCTGCAGCTATACACGTACACATCATACCTGTTGCACGGGAGACTGAGGTACAATGATGAGACGAATCCTATCACGCGCCGCAGCGACTGCCTTTGATTTCCTCTCTCCAATAATGCCTCGCCTCGGATTGGAGCAGCACACGGAGGCCACAGCATGTTAGTGCAACAAACGGATCGAGATGAAGCAACGGGTTGGTGCAACATCGTTACCAATTCCAGGGTAGATATTGGCTACGTCTTACCAAAGCATCTATCCCAGATCCTCGAGGCTCAAGCCCCTGTACTTCTCTTCTCTGGGCCTGGTGAAGTCAAAGGCAAAGCAAGTCCAACTATCCGGCTAGGTGCTTGCTTGACGGATTCTGACATCCAGCCCAGCTGCAGGTCCATGTGTCCGTCCCATGTCCGCTTTTTATCTCCTCTCAGCAGCTCCTTTGATTGACGTCCGTAGTGCTGATGTCTTTCTCTCCTTCTGACTCCGCTTTCCATTCTTTGCAGCCATGTGAAAGTGATGTTCCTCAGCCTCGCTTTCCGCCTTGCCTAGTCCTGACTTTTACCTTAGATTGCTTCGAATGTCTTGGCTGACTGTAGGAAATTGCATCCAATTACTCGGAAGGTGAAAAGAAGTGAATAAAGTAGGAGACGTCGTGGTGACTCCACTTTGTCTCTTTCCACCTTCGGCTGCTGCTTGCCCTCCTCCCGCACCAGCTCGATATAGGCTAACCCAACCTAATCTGAGCCTCGCCAACCTCGTCTTTCCACCTCGAATCTCAGACGCGTTGTTGTTCTCTCAGCTCAACACCAAACGACCTTTCACCCAACTCCCAAGACGCAGCAATCGTAGACAACGCGATGAGATTGTCTTCAATTGCTGCCATCGAGGCAGAACCAGGCGGTTTCCACCACCCCTTCTTGAATGTCTCTCACGACTCACCTTTGAACCCTCTTGGTCCAAACTTCAGTGCTCATGCTTTCTTCTCGAACCTGGCAGGCTACATATCCAACGATCCAGAGAATCTGTTGCATAGAAGCGCTGGTGTCTCCTTCACCGAACTCAATGTGTCTGGTTTTGGTAGCCCTACGGACTATCAAAAGAGCGTCGGCAATGTTGTTCTTGGAGTGGCCAGCTTGTTTCGTCGTATGGCAGGTGAGCAGAAGCAGCAAATCAATATTCTGCGAGATTTCGACGGTCTCGTTGAAGCTGGGGAGATGTTACTTGTCCTAGGTCGCCCCGGAAGTGGCTGTTCCACCCTGCTCAAGACGATCTCTGGTGACACCCATGGCTTGCTTGTCAGTCCTGACTCGAAAGTCAACTACCAGGGTATCCCACCACACCAGATGCACACGCAATTCCGTGGAGAGGCTATCTACATGGCTGAGAATGATGTCCACTTCCCTCAGCTCACTGTTGGTCAGACCTTGTTGTTTGCTGCAAAAGCGCGTGCTCCACGTGATTATACCTTCCCCGGTCTCACTCGAGACTTGTACGCAGAGATTATGCGAGATGTCTTCATGGCAACTTACGGTATCATGCATACGATGAACACTAATGTTGGTGGCGTTATCATTCCTGGTGTCAGTGGAGGAGAGCGAAAGAGAGTCAGCATCGCCGAGGCAGCTCTCAGTGGCAGTCCTTTGCAGTGTTGGGACAACAGCACTCGAGGCCTTGATAGCGCGAATGCTCTCGAGTTTTGCCGAACCATCAAGCTATCAACAGAGCTGACTGGTGCTACCGCACTCATCTCCCTGTACCAAGGCTCACAGGATGCATACGACGTAAGTCTCCTACTCCACCCCGCACGTCACGTTCTAACTGTTTGCAGGTATTTGACAAGGTCACTGTTCTCTACGAAGGTCGTCAAATCTACTTTGGTGCCTGTGGCGATGCCAGAGCTTACTTTACAAATATGGGTTTTGACTGTGCCCCTCGCCAAACCACAGCAGATTTCCTCACATCCTTGACGAGTCCTGCTGAACGTTTGATTCTACCTGGCTATGAGAATCGCGTTCCTCGAACCTCTGAGGAGTTCTCTTTGGCTTGGAAGAACAGTGATCAGTATATGAAGTTGATTCGTGATATCGATCTCTACAATAAGAAGTTTCCAATTGGTGGTCCATCGCTTGCTGCGTTTGCTGCCTCACGGAGAGCTCAACAAGCAGTCAACCAGTAAGTTAACGCAACGTCTCGAAGTTGGTCCCGCAGCTGACATGACTTTAGACGTGTTCAGTCACCATATACACTTTCTTTATACCAACAAGTTATGTTATGTGTTGAGCGAGGTTTCCAGCGCCTGCGTGGAGATGCTAATATTACTGTAACTCGGGTTATTGCAAACAGTATCCTGGCTTTAGTAGTTGGTAAGTAACATACACTTCAGTGACTGAGCACTCACTAACTATTTTCAGGGAGCATGTTCTACAACTTGGACCAAACCACATCAAGTTTCTATGGCAGATCTGTTCTGATCTTCCTCGCGATCTTGCTGAATGCTTTTGCCAGCGCTCTGGAGGTAGGCCCCCATATGGCCTCACATATACTCTGCAACTGCTGACCATGTTAGATTCTTATCCTATACGATCAACGTCCTATGGTTGAAAAGCACGATAGATATGGCCTATATCACCCTTTCACAGAAGCTATCGCCTCCTCCATTTGCGACCTGCCATTCAAGGTTGGAAACTCCATCGCATTCAATCTGGTCCTCTACTTTATGTCCAATCTGCGACGAGAGCCATCAGCATTCTTTACATTCTTACTGTTCTCCTTCTCTATTACGGTGTCTCTATCGATGGTGTTCAGATCGATTGGAGCAAGCTCTCGTAGTCTCGTTCAGTCCCTGTTTCCATCTTCGATTCTGATCCTAGCTCTCATGACATATACTGGATTTGTGGTTCCTATCAAGAGCATGCATCCCTGGTTCCGTTGGATCAATTACATCGACCCCATCTCGTACGCTTTCGAGAGTCTAATGATCAACGAATTCCATGGTCGCGAGTTTGAGTGCGGTACTTTCGTCCCTGCAGGCCCTCAATATGACACAGTCGGTTCTCTTAACCATGTCTGTGGAGTTGTCGGTGCTGTTCCTGGATCGACCTTGGTTTCTGGCACCGAGTATATCAAATTGACCTTCAATTACGAGCCAAGCCATCTCTGGAGGTATGTGTCCCCTTCTCTGTAGCAACTCATGACTAACTTCCCTAGAAACTTCGGTATCATCATTGCACTCACTGTCTTCTTCACTTCCACCTATATGGCAGCTTCCGAGATTGTTACCGCCAAAAAGTCCAAGGGAGAAATCCTACTCTTCCAGCGCGGTCATCAACACGCACGAGACTACCATAGTGATGTTGAGAAGCCAGCTCAAGAGGCTGGCTCGGTTTCAGGTCCATCTCGACCTGTCTCCGGTACGATTCAAAAGCAAACATCGATCTTCCAATGGAAGGACATCTGCTTTGACATCAAGATCAAGAAGGAGGATCGTCGTATCTTGAACCATGTTGATGGCTGGGTCAAGCCAGGTACTTTGACAGCTCTGATGGTAAGTATATAACTTTGCAATCAAGTTCTGAACAATGTTACTGACACCGTCTCTGCAGGGTCCTTCGGGTGCAGGAAAGACTTCTCTTCTCGATGTACTTGCTACTCGGGATACCTTCGGTGTTGTTTCCGGAGAAGCCTTGGTTGATGGTCATCCTCGTGATATCTCATTCCAACGCAAGACGGGTTATGCCCAGCAAGCCGATATTCACTTGGAGACCATGAGCGTTCGTGAGGCCCTACGATTCAATGCAGTTCTGTGCCAGGCAGCCGGTTTAGATAAGAGCGAGAAGCTTGCATATGTTGAGGAGGTCATCCATTTGCTGGATATGGAGAGCTACGCTGATGCTATTATTGGAGTTCCTGGTGAAGGTATGTTGTCTTGTCCCATTGCTGGTTACAAATTATTGACTTCGACAGGTTTGAATGTCGAGCAACGCAAGAAGTTGACAATCGCTGTCGAACTCGCGGCTAGACCTCAACTTTTGCTCTTCTTGGACGAGCCAAGTTCTGGCCTGGACAGTCAAACTTCCTGGGCTGTGCTTGATTTGCTTCAGAAACTTACTGCTCATGGTCAGGCTATTCTCTGCACTATTCATCAGCCTTCAGCCATGCTCTTCGAGAGATTCGATCGCCTGTTGTTCCTAGCACCTGAAGGCAAGCCCGTCTACTTTGGTGAGATTGGCCCGAACTCCTCGACCGTTGTAGGCTACTTCGAACGTAATGGCGCGAAGCCATGTCCAGAGGACGCCAACCCTGCTGAGTGGATTATGGAGATCATTGGTTGCACTCCTGGCTCTCACAGCGATATCGACTGGCCCGCGGTCTGGCGATCAAGCCCTGAATACGTCCAAGTTCACCGTGAGCTTGACGACATGGAGAAGGGATTGAGCCAGGGTGTAGCTGTTCAAAAAGTAGTCTCTGATGATGATTACAAGGAGTTTGCAGCACCTTTCTCGGTTCAGCTATGGGAGTGTGTCAAGCGAGTCAATCAACAGTCAGTGCCCTTTCCACCATCGTCCAAGAAACAACTGACGCGAGTTAGGTACTGGAGAACTCCTTCCTACATTTTTTCGAAGGCCGCCATGTGCTTGGGCACTGTGAGTTTCTCGTTTCTCTACACTGAGTTTTACTGACTGAACAGGCACTCTTCCTTGGCTTCACTTTCTTAAAGGCTGACAAGAGTCTCCAAGGACTTCAAAACCAGGTTTTCAGTATCTTCATGCTGCTGTAAGTCTATTCACTCCTATGCTGGAGCCAATTTGACCTTTTCCATAGCACCCAGTCCTCCAATTTGGTACCTCAGATGCTTCCAAGCTTTGTCACTCAGCGTGACCTGTACGAGGCTCGTGAGCGTCCCGCCAAGACTTACTCCTGGAAGGTATTCATGCTTGCCAACATTTTTGTCGAGCTTCCATGGAACACACTGTGCGCAATATTGATCTTCGTTGGTTGGTACTACCCTATCGGCTTAGATCGAAATGCAGTGAGGAATGGTATTGGCTCACAGAGCGCTGTAACCGTTCTTCTCTTCATGGTGGTCTACATGGTCTTCACTAGCACTTTTGGCCACATGGTTCAAGCCGGTGTCGATCTCGCTGAGATGGGAGGAAACTACGCAAACTTACTCTTTATGATGTCTCTAATATTCTGCGGGTATGTTTTTCCTTCTCTAAAATACTTCAATAGCTAATTTCTCTGAAGAGTCATCGTTGGCCCCGACGCACTTCCCGGATTCTGGATCTTCATGTACAGAGTCTCTCCGTTCACCTATCTAGTCAGCGGTATCCTATCAACCTCCCTCACTAACGTCCCAGTCGAATGTTCCGAAGTCGAGCTCCTCCGCTTCGAACCCCTCCCAGAGCAAACCTGCGATACCTATATGAGCGAGTACATCCAGACAGCTGGCGGCTACGTTGCCAACCCCGAGGCTACATCCAGCTGTGAATACTGCCCACTCAGCAACACCGACGCATTCCTCAAGCTGGTTCACAGCGAGTACAGAGAGCGATGGCGCAACTTCGGTATCCTCTGGGTCTACGTCCTGGTCAACATCATCGGCGCTCTGCTCTTCTACTGGCTCGTTCGGGTTCCTAAGAAGACTAAGAAGAGCCAGATCAAGTCTGGTGAGGTCGTTGCGCCCGTTCACGAGCCTGGTGAAGTCGAGGATAAGGAGCCTGAGGTTACTGTCAATACCCGTGAGAATCGCGAGCCTTCGCCTTCTGGTGAAAAAGTCTAGCAGTGGCCACAATCACAGTCAGGCCTAATTAGTTGATTGCTGCATCTATTGACTTTGAGCTTGGCGTTCTGGTGGTGGGCAGTTAATGGTGGCTGACTGGCTTGTTTCGAAGCACGTTACATCACATATGCTTGCCTTTGCTCATAAGATCTGTTTTCAGTACAGGTATTTGAGCTTCATCTGCATGGGAGGTTATCAGAATGATGATTTGTTTGGAGTATGGATGAATGGACGGACTATGATGCGACTTGTTTTCTTCTGCATTTTCGTTTTCTGTTATCTGCGTTGCTGGTCTTTGCTTGTTTACAATCCGTAACAAAGAAATGGAATACTGGGATCTGGATGGTGTCTTGCCATGGCGGGATGGTGGGACGAATGATTGGTTGGTTTGTTGCCTTTTATGGATGGATGAATGGATCATGGGTTGGTGGAATCATGGATGTTGCTTCGGATCAGAGACAGTACCGTGTGGCTTCTGTGTTGTGGACGTTAACCATCAAATGGGCTTACGTGCTTGTGCGATGAGTCCTGTTGCTTGCTTTGTTTCTTTGTATGCTTTGCATTGAATTGCGAGCTACTGGTCAAGAGCTATGCTTGCAATGCAAGAGAGGTTGAGACTGAAAATGAGAATGCTAGGTTTGTATATAGCCTAGAACGAATGAATAAATACAAAAGTGCTTTTGAGCAAACGGTAGTTTGGTTTGGTTGTTCTGACCAGAGAGCCCATTGAGATAAGATCGCTGGGAGTTTGATTTTGTGACATTTCATGTTTCGCGATTTCTCATTGTTGTGCGGAAAGCCCGATATCCTACATAAAACATGCTTGGCCATCTCATGCGTATCTCATGTCCTTTCAACTCTTTCATTTTTACCTATTTCATATTTCGCATCTCGCAATTCTTCAGATTCGAGCTTAATGTTCTTACATCATGCTTCCAGAAATGCTGCCAGGGGGCGCAGTGGAGATTGGAGTAACGACAACCCATTCTTTGGAGTCAGTCTCGCTGTCGCTCTCAAAATATTTGTTGACGAGCGACGGGGAAGTAGATGGTGATCGAGGTGGTGATGATGAAGCGGATGACGATGTCGAGAAACTCGGCGGTGCCAGAATCCCAATCGGTCGGACATTGTAGGCATCTGTCCACCAATCACCCTCAGCTATTTCGAGTATTCATTAGCATACTTCACCATATGCAGTCGAGACAGAAAGTATTATAGAGAAAATATTGGACCGGGAATCAGAACAAGAAATATCCAGGCAAATGAAACATTCAAACAAGATGTGGAGGAAGGGGAGGACTTGGCAGAAATGAAAGAACACTTACTCCTCCAAATATCCGGCCAGCACTGATCCGTCCTCCCATCCGCGAGATGGAAATGCCCAAATGCATTATACCGATTTCCGTACGCCGTAATCGAGATCCGATGTGTCCCTGCCGCGAATTTCCCTAGGTGAAGTGTATGTGGTTGGAATGCGATTCGACCTAGTTTCTTCGCCTGACTCCCCGCTCCAGCTCCGGCATTACGCTCTGTCAAGCTGGGCAGAGAATGCACAACTAATACAGGAGATGAGAATTGCGGCACAGTAAGCGTGAGATCGTGTGTTATACTAGGTGAATTAGGGAGAGAGAACGTGTAGTTGTATACTACATTCCCGACGTAGAATGGGAGCCCTTGAGTTGTTATGTCGCCCCAAGAGAGGAAAGCGATGTCGAGGGGTGAGATGAGTGTTTGTCCCGGGGTAGGGAATGTGACTGCGAAGGAGCCGAGGATGTAGATCCTTTCGATATTCGTTAAGACACCAAAGGGGAATGTAAGGGTCAGTGTGTTCTCCCCGGCTTGGATTGTATTCGGTGGGATAGGGAGGGTGCGAATCGCTTCGTCGACCCACCATCCTGACTTCCCTTTTGCGTGTCCAGTTCGTGAAGAAGAGGATGGGATTGCGGTATTGTTGAGACGGATGGAAGTCATTGTTTCGGGGGCTTCGAGGGCGAGGAGGGTGGGCTTTGTGATAGTGAAGGTGGATGTAAATTTGAAGAGGAGGGTTACGGTTGTGAGGGGCTTGCGCTCAGAGGAGGGAATTGTCCAGGGCTGTCGCCAGGCCATGCCTTTCCGGGGCAGTTTGAGTTGTGAGCGAATGATATTGTCGATTCGAAGGACTTCCGTGGGTGAGGAGAAGGTATCGTCTGGAGACGTGCTGAGTTTGTAAGATGCGTAGTCGAGGGTTAGGACGTTGGGCTCGGTGAGCGTTATGCCTTCGAGTGTGAGGTCTGGTGGTGGGAGGCTGATGTTGGTTAATGATTGAATTATTTGGAGAGGAGATGATGTAGTAGAGGGGAAGAGGCGTAAGAGGAGACTGGCGCAACCCTCGAAGCGGTATGAAAATGATGTCCAGCTATGCTTTTGGTGACTGGATATCACACTCTCTTCTCCAGTAAAGGTATCCAATTTCTCAACTTTCCAATTTCCTTTCAAAGATACAGTAGTATCGAACGGGTTCTGTCGGTCGGTATTGCAGATGAAGACGAATCGCTCGTCGCCGTCCTGTCGCATTTGATACAACAGTTTGTCTGCAAGTACGTTCTGACCTATAGTCACTCGCACTTCGCGATACGGCTCTAGCGCAGAGAGAATGCTCTGCTCGCTCCAGAATATGTTCTTACTCTGTTCAATGCTTTGACCCCGTAGTGGTACTTTGGCATCCACGAATTCTGGGGCACTTCCTGCTATAATGACTTTTCCTCCTCGGATGGTGAAGTTCTGGAGGATCTTCAAGGTGGAAGAGCGAATTGTTCGAAGGTTCGGAACGATCACCGCATCGTACTCGCATTTACCCACCTGTAGAGTGCTTCCGTAAGGTTTGTTGGGAACTTGACCGGGCAAGAGGCTTTCGGCTATGAAGTCAAAGTCGACGAGACCGTGGAGAAGCCATCTCGTGAGATCAGCAAAAGCTTGATCTCGGCTGGAGAGTTCATCACCACTGCCATTTGGTCCGAATGCAAGCCAGTAGCTCTCAATGGGATGAATGACAGCTACCCTCGTAACTGCTTTGCCTCTCGTCATTGCGACACCTACTCGCGCAAAATGGTCCTCGACATGTCCATACTCCTTGTACCAAGGACTCTGGTATCCAATACAAGCAGGATAGTCCCGCTTACCCTCGCCAGCCATACTAACCCAAGTGAGATGGTGGACACGGAATGTGATACCCAGGGCTGCTTGCCAGTCTCCACAGCCTTTATGGCCCTCGAACGTGAAAGTCCAATGCGTGACTCCATAAATCTCGCACATTGTCCCTTTGGTTCCATTTTGACGTGAGACACTGGAAGCTTGCTTCGCGGTATTATATTCCACCCAATCTACTAGCAAGTCCATACCAGGCATCTCCTGATTTCTGTAACAACGCATGGCTTCTCCTAGAGCTGTTGTCTGAGAGTATAGTGTAGGCTCTTCCATCATGTGGCCGTTGAGCATCAAGTTGTTTTTTCTGCACCACGAGGAGAGTTGATCCATGAAAGCTGTGACAAATCTCTCTGCAACGTGGTCGTGGAACTGATGCCGAAATCTGCTTGGGCTACCATGCGGGAGATTCCAGAATATTTGAGGCAGATTGGCGACGATGTCTTCGTCGTAGGCTTTCTTGAAAGAGACTGGAAGATCTGCTGTCCAGGGTAGGAAGACATCATTTTCTGCTAATGGATTTGAAAGTTGGGTCTTAGTCGCGAATTGGGGTTCGTCTGTGAAGATACAGGGAACGGATTTGCCGAATTTGTCGCCGATCTTGTCTTTGTAGACTTCATGGGTGGTTTTGATGAAGCTTGATATTGCTTCTGGGCTGAGCGTATCGACGTAAGTTTGATCGTTGAACCATGGAGACCCGTTGTTCGTTTCCATATATGCGTACCAGACATTACTTCCAGTCTGACCTTTTTTCAAGATACGGCTGGACTTGAGACATCCGTTCTCATCGACTGCTTAAAGTCAGCAAATGGTTTGAACGACGTTGAAATTCGTGCAACATGAGAGCACTTCGTTATTGTGCTAAAGCTCGCCACAGCTTTAACACAACATGATCGACTTCGCTGTTGATTACTTACGAGTAACATCATAGGTTGCTAGAAGATGCCCATTCTCAGTCCGAGATGCTCGCGCGGATGATGGTGATTGATTTCTGCAACATCAGCTTTGAGCGAGCTATCAATATCTTGACATACCCGCCTAAGTCCACAGTTCCATAAGGATGGCATGTGAACAAGATATGTTTACCCTTATGTTCTGGATTCTGTTTGATGACTTTGCCACCAGCACTTCCCGAAGGCCATCGATCCTCGTCGTAGCTAAAGAGTAAGCCATTGCAGATTACTCAGTGAACCCTTTGACTTACAGACATGCCAGCATTTTCTTGCTTTCAGCATATTCAACACAAGAAAGAACAATGTCCATGAATTCAGGTCCTAGATATTCAGTATCTAGGCCTGTGCGAACATGCATATGAAATCCCCCCATTCCCATGTCAGCAAAGTTGTCAATTTGTCTTTTCAATTGCTCTTTCTCTAATTTTGTATTCCATGCCCATAATGGACATCCTCGATATTCCGAAGTCGGGTTCTTGAACAGCTTTCTGCTGAATGGTTCTGAACTCTTTGGATACGTCAAAGGGTTGACCTTCTTCGTTGTGTTTAAGTGTTCTGCCATTTTCGATTGCTTAGGAGCAGCATTGACGAAAGAAGTCAGGTAATCCATGTTGTGGATGAAAACTTCAAAGATACTGAACAGATGAAGTACATGTGAAATGAGAAGCCATTCCAATTGCTTGCATGTCGTCCAAAGGGAGTTTCACTAAGTGAGGGGCAAGTCCCAAGATCGCCACGTGATCTTGAGCGCCAAAGAAACACGAGCCGTGAGAGAGCGCGAACATCAAGTTGAGGACGCGCCGAATATCAACAACGACATCTAGCACTCTCGCATTATGGCTTGTAAGCACCGTATGCCATATGTATTACAAGACTTGTGCTAATAATGATAGCTCGCGAGGATCGCATCCAGTCACGGCTTCGAGGAGCTCAGTATGTATCATCAAAACGCCCCTCTGCGACGCTACTTGCTAATGAATACATAGGAGGCGTGAGATCAAAGAGGTGGACTTTGGTCTTACCTTCCCAGCTTTACCATCAGATGCAAGTCCGCCCATCGAGCCTCCACAAAGCGATTTACCACAAACCCAGCTTCCTCCCCAAAGTTCAAGTCGACGAACTCCTGCCAGATCCCCACCACTTGTTCCAGTTGTGACTCAGGACATTGCTCGCATTTCCCAAAGCACAAACGATGCAAATACATCTGCGAAGAGAAGAAAGTTAGACACCGATATAACTCCCGCCTCCTCGCGCAGTACTCGATCGCAAAATCCACCACGACGCGACATATATGCAGTTGAGACCGAGCACAATGCAGAACCAGAGCAGGAGGACTCATCTATTCTAGAACCTGCAGTCGCTACCGCTGAGCAAGATGCAGTCAATCATTACCAGATCGATGGGCCTTCCGATCCCTCTGTTTTAGATGTGGCAGAGCATTCAGTTGCATTAGAAACAACAACTATCATCGAACCAGAACAGCCTTCCACGATTGCATCCCCAGCCAGACCGACTAGAACGCCATTGGCTTCGCAAACATTCGACGAAGTAACGGAAAGCCCCAAACATGCACCCGGTAGTGGTCGTAGGCAGCGTGTAATTAGTGCGACTCTGCAGACAAGTTCACATTTACAGCAGATACAAAATGCAGACTCGGACGCACGCACCGCAACTCCTCCCACCCGGAGAAAACGCAAGAGAGGAGAGGCAAGTGTCTCGCCACCAATTCGGGAGAGTCAAGAGCCTTCAGCTATTGACGAAATTGACGAATTGTCGCCAGAGCAGCCAATTCGCCGTGGACGTAAGCCAAAGGTTGTTCAAAAGCCACTACTGGAGCAGGAGAACACGGATAATGCTGAAGAGGGTGAGGCGGAAGCCATAGATGATGAGGAAGCTGCTGCTGTATTGAAGAAGAATCGTGGCCGTCGAACCTTGCAACGATTCGCAGCTGCGTCTCCGGATCTTGATACCCTGAACACGTCTAGTCTGCTGCAGGTTGGGCGGTCTAGGAAACAACAGCGTGCAGAATCCAGTCCGGTGCAACAACGAAATCCAAAGAAGCCCACTTCAAAACCACAACAGCCAAAGAAAACAGCGAAGACATCCGGCAAGAAGTTACATGCCGTTGGAGGACCTGTTCCTGTCACAGTTCATCGCCTGACACTGCCCCCTCTTTACGACGAGAAAGAAACCGACGCGGATATTCTCAACGCAGAAATGCCTCACATCAAACGATCTGGCGTCAGTGCGATCGATGTGCTAAGCTCAATATGTCGAGAAATTATCGACACCCAACTTGGCTCACTGGAGCAGATGGGTAATAGTTGCGAGGATTCAGCATCAAGGCGAGAATACAAAACGAAGTGGAACGCTGTTGAAGCATTTGGAAAGGAGTTACAATTACGACTTCTCACACAGGTAATTAATCAGTACCTCTAGTATTAAAATTGCTGACGATGTTGGAGGCAATCAACCTTGACAATGCCTACTGTCTAGAACGCAGAGTTAGAGATGAGTTGAGAAAGAAGAATGCCTTGCGTGAAGAAGTGCTGCAGGTTCGGAAAGAACGAGAGCAGGTTGCCCTTCGTATGGATGAAATCCGATTGAAGCATGAAAGAGAGAAAACCGACGCACAGGTTAGTGTTGAAAATGCAAAACAGCTGTCGTGTACTAACTTCCAGACAGAGCCGAGATACTCTAAATGCCGCCGTTCATGACATAGAGATGGCCATCGAGATGGGTAAATCGAACCAGACATCCGCAGAGATCAATCACTCTACTGACTTGGCTGGTACGGAATTGCTCATCAAACGGGTAGCTGGCGAGGTCAGTAATAAGGGGGATTCAGGAGGTATCTTGAAGCAGATCAAGGACTTCAATGCGTTCTTGGAGCGGGCGGCATTGGCGTTGGAGGCAAAGAAGGTTTAGGAAATGATGAATATGATACCCACTGAACTTATGACACCGGAGTACTCGATATTCTCGCAAACATCGTTTGTGTCGTGCAGAAAAAATGCTTCCACCACAACTTACCTAGGCCTTCAACCACCATCATAAAGAGATGTCTCTCTGGCGACTTCCATTTGCATTGGGCCCACAAGCCTACTAGGGACCTGCGAAGGTTGTTCCTGCCTCATATGTCGGGATAACCGACTTCGACAAGAAACAAAGGCTCACGACGCTTTCGCTTTTTCAATACCTTTGTTCCGAATATCTATTACTTCATTGACGCATATCCCGCTTTGCCGATCCAATTCCAAAACTGAACACACCTTCGTACCAGGAATAAAAGATTGGATTCATTCAAATACACGGCACAAACAACGAGTCGGTCTCGTCATCCTCGACCTTACCAAGATGAAGCGGCGAGCGCAGCCTGCTGCCATGGCAGACGCAGATCCCGAAACGGGTGAAGCAATACCCAATACGAGGACCAATGCCTCGTTCTTCTCGCAGACAAAGGAGCCCCTTTCGCCGAAGAATGGTCCCAGGAGAAAGAGAAAGGCATCCACAGTAGACCACATGCAATCGGTGTACAAGGGACTTATCGTAGATCTTGTGACTGAAGGTTCCAAAGGGTCGCTAAACATACTTGCTGGGGAGCACGATGACAACCATCTTGTGTGGAAAAAGTCTGGCAAACATCGAATTTTCTTCTGCCCCGGTAAGATTTCCACCCCGTAGATTTTATAGCTGCTTACTTGTGTACTAGACAAGGTCGTCAATGGCGAGACAAAGACACACGTTGAACGCGATATCAGCATCCCCAAAGCAGAACTTTTACGAAAAGATCCCGAGCTCATGATAGGGCAAAGAGTGTATAATACCTTTGGCAACATAGAACTCAAGGCATATCTGCTCCTCTTCGGCCCAAGTATTGTTCTAGACAAACCTTACGTCTTCCTCAACCTCGGTGACGAGATTCCAGGCGTGGGGTGCCCAGATCTGCACTGTACATTTCGGCTCGTCGAAGACTGGGAATTCGTCGCACGACGTGCAGATATCTCACACTTCGACCAAAATGTCGTTGTCAATATTTCGCGCGCAGATGTCCAAGCAGACCGTAGAATCACGTACGATCTCCAGAACAAGAAGCTCGCAAGTACATGCGTCAAGCCAACGTGGGGTATCGAAGTCGCCGCGGCAGAGCTTTTCCCACGTCCATCTTCGTCGACTACTGAGACTCCTCCAAGGAGGAGAACAAGGTCTTCTTTTGCTGAGAACGACGGAATCAGAGTGTCGTCTGGGCAGCAGAGTAGTGTGGCGATGAAGATGATTGGCTTTGGAAGTGAAATCGGAGATACGGGTTTGAGGGCTGACATCAATGTCAAGTTCATGTTAACCGATTAGCGAGGGAACAGGATTTTTTGTCAAGAAGTTAAGACAGGTGACTGTGGTACGCCCGTTATTAGTTTCTCGTCCTTCAGAACTGCCTGTTCTCACATTTCCACTCGGCTACATCTCCTACTCATGTCGGTTCGCTACCATTCTTGTGCACCTTGAAGATTTCGAGGTCCAAAATGTATTCAAAGTATTCTGCTATTCGACAAATTGGCGAATCCGAAAGTCGATTGCTAATGCACTTCATAAATCAAACAAATCTCTTTTCTATCTGCTAAGGTCGATTTTTGCTGATGATTGCTTCTGACATTCAACGATCCCGTTGTAAAGTCGTCACGATCTCATCATGATCTGTTCAGGCTTCTCATTCTCTGCTTGAATATCTCGTATGTCCATGGATTTACAATGTCTCCATTAGCGAGAACTGTGCTTGTGATTCATGTAAGATTATCACAATCCAAGTGGAGAGGTCAACATTATCTGGCCTCAAAAAGAAGTTTGATAGAGCCTTTCTTATTGATCATGACCTTCGCATAGGAGCGCTGCATTTCACCATTTGGCGCTTGCTGCTGACATCTGCCCAGTGCCGAGGCGTCGTCATCTTTGCACCTAATGTCTTACTCCGATTCCAAATGTTGTCAGCATTCAAGGGGAAATAACAAGCGGATATTTCAATAATTATTTACTAGAGATTTTCACAAACAAAGTGTTCTGTTACCAATTCTATCAACGGTCAAATTGCTGATTCGGAAAAACGATTAGCTGAGGTAGAACTTTAAGCTTGAGCCCAACCTGAAGTTGTCGAAGATTTGGCTTGGGACTGCTTATCAAGGTTCTAAGGAGACATGTCTGAAGAACTATTCGATTTCATTATTGTCGGAGGTTCGTCACTTCTTTGTCCTTACTGTTCATTCTTTGACTTCTTTCACAAGGCGGTACCTCCGGCTGCGTAGTCGCCTCCCGCCTTGCAGAAACACCATCACGTCCATCCGTACTCCTCATCGAAGCCGGGTCATCAAACTCGTCATCATCTCTTCGAACACCTGAGTCTCGCTGGACAACATGTTTGACTGAACCGGAATTGAATTGGAACAATGTTTCTACCCCTCAGGCTCAACTCCACGACCGCATCTTGCCATGTTTTAGGGGCAAAGGTCTAGGTGGAAGCTCGGCTATTAATTTCTCGAATTGGATTGTTGGCTCAAGATACGATTTTGATCACTTGGCTGAGCGTGTTGGCGATGATGCGTGGAAGTGGGATGGTGAGGGGGGAGTGAAGGAGAGATTGAGACGTGTGGAGAGATTGAATTTGCGGGAAGATGTAGATACAGATGGTATCTATGAAGACAAGTTCTTGGATCGGGACAGTCTGAGGAGACATTCCACAAAAGGCAAGGTGGATATGACGTTTGGTGACCCAGCTGTACCGAAGTGGGCAGAGATGCTGTTTGACGCTGCAAGAGAAGCAGGGGTGAGTGATTTCCCACTTTATTTCAGCGGTAGTCTATAAGCCTGTTTGAGGGTAAATTGATGACACGTACAGGTCAAAATTAACGGAGATATCAATTCAGGCGATCCGACGGGCTGGGGTCTCTGTCCTTCGACTTACCACAACGGCTCTCGTGTCACAGCAGCGACTGCTTACCTGTCTTCGCCTCCAAACGACCTCCATACCGTTACTTCAACATCAGTCTCCCGGATTCTTTTCTCCTCGGATTCCGGATCCAGACGCGCTGTTGGTGTGGAAACTTCAGAAGGTCAACAGTTCAGAGCTTCAAAGGAGGTCATCATCTCGGCTGGAGCTATCGACTCCCCGAAAGTGCTGCTACTTTCGGGTATTGGTCCTCGAGAACAACTCCAAAACTTAGGCATCGACGTTGTTAGCGACCTTGAGGGCGTGGGCAAGAATTTGAAGGATCATCCTATGGCAACCATCACTTTGCTATTAAAAGCCAATTCTACGGCTCCGGACTTAGATGACAATGAGAAAGATACAGCAAAAAGCGTCGGGACCCCAATGCCTTCTGCATATCTTTCTCCTCCTGCTATCCTAACTTCTTCTGAATTCTCCAACTTGCCGGAAAAGACCCAGCAGCATCTTCGAAAGGTACCACTTGTCGAACATGGCGCGAACAATTTACCCATGACTGTCCCTCCAGACGCCATTCCAGCAGGCGCCAAAATCGTCACAATCTTCACAGCCCTGCAGAATACTCAATCTTCTGGCTCTGTGACACTGGCGTCTTCTTACCAAGCTGACGCACCAACGATAGACGTCCGGATCTTCGAACATGAATACGACCGCCGTGTTGCTATCGAGGGCATGCGGTCACTCATGGAGTTCGTGAAGACCCCGGCCTTGAGCGCCAACGTCGCGGAATTACTAGAGTGGCCGGAAAGCGAAAGAGACGAAGATATCCTGGAGCACTGGAGAGCAACTGCTATTCCATTCTTCCACTTCGGTGGAACATGCCGGATGGGGAGGGATGATGGGGATGCAGGGTCTGTTGTGGATAAGGAGTTCAAGGTCAGGGGAGTGGAAGGCCTAAGGGTTGTTGATCTGAGTGTGATGCCTGAGCTGGGGTGTGGACATACTTCTGCTATGGCGTATTTGATTGTGAGTTTCCTTTCCTTATGTCCAACCTCACCTCTTATTGACGTAGGTCGTAGGGAGAGCTGGCTTCTGAGAACATTGTGGCAGAGTATGAGCTTTAAGTAGCACCAGGCATCATCACTATATAATGCCAAATTACTCCGTGTGCTTTGACTGCTGTAGGCTGTCCATTTTTAGTCCGAAAGCTCTGACTAGCAGTTACATCTAAAGTGCCATTGAAGTCTTTCTCCAGCTGTTCGTCATGTTAGCT